>OW388299.1:71604204-71814149 GCA_936450465.1 Gibbula magus | reverse complement strand
TTAACTAATTGAAGCGTCATAAAATCTCGTGCGAACAAAATGCACGTGCATGTCATCTTGGCGCCAGCCCTGGCTGTACATGTATCTCGACGTAGAATCAGAAAAATTACGTTTTAAGTCATTTTGTAATTTTAACATAATAAAAAATTTGTGTGCTATAATTCAACTGTCATTTTCCCAAACTATTGCTTCTGGAGAAGACAAAAATATTTATTGATGATCAACTTAAATAACAATGACGGCATTTCGCTATAGATCCTTTGCTTTGTTTGATAACGGTATACTGATCTATACAGAATCGTCGCTATGTTTCATAAAGATATGGATTAATCCATATATTCCTTTGTCTTCTTTATAACACCAACGCATCTCAAACTGTTATTGCTTCTGATACGTTTTTTTTATAAAACAAGCCTAAAAACAGCAAAATCATTTTTCATCTAAAAAGTATGTGAAAATGCACTTTATTAACACAGGTAAACTTGTATGAGCAAGTATGTCAAATTAACTTTAATTTGCTAATACAGGGTATTTTGACATACCTGCCATGTTGATGAATAAATGTAATAATCAGATTCACTATCGTCATGGCAAAACACTTCACTGAACAAATAGTAAAAGTCTTGCATCTTAAATCTTTGTTGTATCTCATTATAAGACATATTCATATACAAATAACAGGACAAGCTATAACCTTGGCGCACAACAACTCATTCAAAACACGTCAATACTATTTTTTATGATTAAATTGATCAAAATTCATCATGATAAACAGTTTTCTTATTTTTTGAGTGATGTTGCGGCGCATCGATCCATAAATTAGAAATCCACTTATCGCCCTCGAGAATCGGACACCCGCCATGAAGGGACGCCAGATCATGTACGCCAAGCCAGCCGTACTGAAAAGAGGAAAACAAAACTGTTGTCTTACAAACTTGATATGATTTAAGACAGACAGACATACATTCGCAAATGTTCATGGAACATAATAGTCAGAAGACAAACCATGGGAATCAACCTTTATATGTGTCAAACATTCATTCTTATGCAACTCTTTTATTGATTGAGGAGTATTATACATCAATTGGTACCACTTATTTGCCTTTTCGAGAAATCACTTTATTTCAGTAAGAAAAACGTGCTACAGCGCCTAATTAGACAATAACTAACTCGTGACGGGGAATGACAGATTATCTTTCCCGAGTCATATCAATTACTTTATTGATATGACGAGGGAAAGATAATCTGTCATTCCCCGTCACGAGTTGGTTATTGTTTATCTTACCCATATCCGTTTTCATTCTTAAAATCCGTAAAAAGAAATCAGCTGTTCCTCTATAAGGAAACCCGTAGTTGGGGAATCACCGTATCCCTACGCGTGTGATGAGACTTAATTTCCAGGAATTTCATCGCGTCACTACCTTTTTAAACAAATGCATTACGCGAGAACAAAAAGTTCCTTAATATAATGTGTTATTCTTATCCTTAGATTATTGTTAGATTATGTATTCATGTAATTGTATATTAAATCGGTTTACTGAACCTAACTTCTTGCCTTTTTTACTCATAATTGCAATTAAAACGTAATTTGTCGAACCATGTTAGGGGTGTTCCATTTGAAGGCGAGACGTTACGTGTGACAGTCGCATCACATTGCGAGACCATCAACTTCGTCAAGATTGAAAATCTAGGACTAGACAACGAACTACTCTTTCTTAATCTACAACAATTTTTTAAAATCAACTCAGACAGTGGTTTTATTTGACTGTCAACTTTTTAACAAATTTTGAATATTGTTCAGTGAAATCGACCGGAAGTCGTGTATGCAGTAGGCCTACTGCATGACAGGATATTTGTCAAAGTTAAATATCTTTCAAACTGGAACGTTCTCAAGCAGTTTATTAATCAGAATCATAGCTTGATTTGATATCTAGAATGCGTCGTCGCTTCTGACCGACCACATGGGAGTTTGCAGATCATTCACTTTTATCGGCGATACGGATGACGCCATGTTTGTTTACATCGGCAACTCATTAGCAGACGAATTATCTTACCTTATTTAACAAAGTATTTTTTTTGTTTTTCTAAAATATTATCAACAAGTGTGTAGATATAATAGAAACGTCTTTATCGCTAATAAAAAATAAATGTACATTTGGTTACGTTTTCCTTGTTCTCGTTTAGAAGAGAGTTTGAGTGTAAAAAATAGTGAATGAACTGAAAAGATGAATGAAGTAGTTCCGGCAACCAATGACAAAGTTTATTTTCTGTAGCAGCCAATCAAAAGCCAGGAAAATGTGTAACTCCCGTGTAACTTACAGAAAATATATTACCCTGTGTCTTTCTTCCCATATGGGTAAGATATACTGAATACCTTCTTCAGATGATCATCATCTATCGTCACAGTAATTATCATCGACAAATAATTTTAAAACCAATAGATTTTAAGGACGCTTCATGCACATGTTCCGAGGAATGGGAGGAAGATGAATATAATGTTATGTCCATCATATCAACAACTTCGTACAATCTATTTACCTGCAGACTACTATTACTACCCATCAATGTTTACGTTTACATCACGTATTATAAACAAAATGAGGAACTGTTATTTAAGTTAGTTTTTAAAAACAAAAATGAAACTGTGTAAAGCAGTGCACTAAGCCCCATGATTCTCTTGTTGTAAACATTACGACTACTGTAGGTATTGTTCTCAAATAAAAGAAATGGACTCTATTCCGTTCTGTTCATCGTCAAAACGTGGAGCACAGTGGTGAAGTGGTTAGCATTCTTGCCTCTCAAGTCCGGGTTCGAATCCCGCTGGAGACACCAAAAGTTTGTGACCTGGGTCTTACACTGTGTTGTACCCTTGGGCAAGGTACTTCATCCATATTGCACTAAGTCCACCCAGCTGTTAAAATGGGTACCTGAACATGGGAAGTACGGACCTATATGGTCGCGCGCACCGAAAGTACAATTCCTTCAGGGTAATAATGTACCGTCATTGAACAGTGCTTGCACTGAATATTAGGCGTTAAAATGCCGTTAAAGGATAGATGAAATGCATTTTCCTCAAGAATGACTAATCATTACCTCTACGTATATTGTATATCGGAATCAATTGAGCATAAAATCGAGACAATATACACTTGCAATTGATAATTAAGACGGTTTTAATTCACCCATTTTAACACTACCGCAATTTGTTCGGCGAATCCTTTTGAGAATGCTCACTGAGGCGTGACTGTGATAAGCGACAGGCGGGGCGGCTAGATAGCTACTCCGCCAGTGTCTCGTTAATTAATTAATGATGATTATCACTGCCGCTAAATGAATTTATGAGGTGTATTACATCTCCAAAAAAGACATGTTTATGTAATAAGTGTGTAATTGTCATCTGCGGAATTAGCTAGTTGGATATCTAAACATATATGGGAAATTAAAGTTGGTTTATTGAAGGTTTCTTTGTGAAATTAACAATCAAAATGTTGCGAAATTACGTTGAATTGTGACTATCGCCGAAAATCAAATTCCTCCACATACGTCACAGAAGTCATCCCTTCACGGGTCACACCCCCGCAGACTTTCATTCTGGTC
Organism: Gibbula magus; assembly: GCA_936450465.1. NCBI lineage: Eukaryota > Metazoa > Mollusca > Gastropoda > Trochida > Trochidae > Gibbula > Gibbula magus. Next base: position 71,810,552 of record OW388299.1, on the reverse strand, counting down.
GCCGGGGCTAAATCAAGCGGTTTTTTAAAAAGCCGTATTTAAGTAATTTATGGACCGATTTCAGAAATTTAAAATCGAGCAATTGCCAAATTGACATCTCATTTTAATAAATCCGATTTGGACCATATGTCATTTCATCTATCCTTTAACACTTCAGTTAATTAAAGGCAACCAAAAACGGAAAGAACGACATTTTCAAAAATCCTTTGGAAGTATTAGTGGAAAGGCAACCCTTCCACAGCTATCAAGTCTTATGAGTTGTTCTAACCGTGACATATCTCCCTTTATCAAGAACGACCTGTCCAACACATATATTTAGTTTTACTTCATGTTTTACTATATTGTTCTTTGTCACATCAAGGAAGTACATACATTTTCCTGTCAATCCTACAGATCGATACAACAAATAGCAACAACAAATTGCAACCAAAAATCGTCCCACGTGGACGTACATGTATACACACCTCGGGATCAATGATATTGTTGTACCAAAACACAGCCTTTCCCAATTCAGGTTTGACCACAACGGGTGCATTTGCACAAGTGACGTTTATGTCAGCGTGATTTTTCTGAAACAAATAATCTAAAAATTAAAAAAAAAAAAAACTACCGGGCAAAAGAAAGTACTCACCTCAGTTGATTTTATCATATGTATGATTTTCAATTGCAAATATCTCAAGTTTTCGATGTCATAATCCAAATCTGATAAGTACAGGTGTTCAGTCAAAGAATACTTCTGCGTGTTTTAAATTATTTTTTTAAAAATGAAATTTTAAGTTGAATTTTGTTTTTAAATTATTGTTGATGATACACAACTGTTCATCGACATATAAGACATATCCTATGTGAAAATAAACAAATGTGCCTGATTCTGCACACATTTAAAACATTTTAAACAGGGCAGGGGTCATGTTGGTGAAAATTTCATTCTTTACCCTGTCTTCATTACAAAAAGATATTTGAACTAAAATTTAACCTCAGTCACCAACAAAGTCATTCAAACTACTGCAGATAAGTATTGTTGTATCGTGTCATAGTCAAATACATCTGATTTCTTTTAAATATTGAATTAATCGAAATAAAATTAGGTGAAACTTTCATTTGCCCGGTAGTTTAAGTAATCTACTGAAAACAAAAATCGAAATGTCTCGAATTCGACCACTGTGAGAAGAATCTCGAGCACTCTTGGTGCTTTATGACAAAAGCGCTAGGGGAAAGCACCCAGAAAACATTCTATTGACAATTCTATATATTTCTTTGAATTGCATTTTCGAAAAACAGTCGGTGTGTTAGAGTGATAAAGGCCAGTAAGCAACGTATAAATATAACACTGTTTTCCCTCGAGGAACGTACTTGGTTTTGGATATTTCTCATTCGGCCTGTTCTAATTTAGTCATTTTCTTTGAAAAAATGAAGTCCTGTTACTTTGAATGAACATTTAAATCATGTTATGATAATGCTATAATAATATCAATATGAATATGAATGATAATGTCGGCTGAATTTAAATTTTGAAAATGTCTGCAAAGACCAATTGATTATAAATTTGACTCTACATGACTTGAATCGGGTAAGCATTTCATCTACATCCATGATTTTGTTCCATTATAATAATGATCTGATGCTACTGGTTAATGGTTAATCATAAAGGACACAATTGTACTTTCTTGTTTCTGGTCTTTACCGGTTCACAAAAATAATGCGATGATGTTTTTCTTTATTTCCATTTTGTTTGGTTTTCGAATGAAGAGATAAACTCAATTTTATACAAACTTCTTGTATAACTAAAACATCTTTGTACAAACTGACCTGTGTTTCGTGCCCGGGTTTATCAGCGAGAGGAAATGCGGTTTCACCACCTTTCTTCACTTCGTTCAGGTACATCAGAATTGTGACGTACCTGGACAGACAAACAGGAAATCTCAATTTGGTATGTTTAGTCATATTTTAGAATCACACTGATTGTGATTCGATTAAGCGTCCATTTCCCATCATCGAGTTATTAAAAGGTGTTCACACTAAAATATTGCATCTAGCAGTGTAAAGTAAAGATATACTGTATCATTATATTTATAAAAAATGGCAAATTATAACATTTTAAATTTCCTTTGTGGCATTTCAGTTGTTTTGGCCTTATTATCTTTTGTGGACGATAACAAACATACTTCATTTCAACTCATCTTTGCTCTTGGTATGTGATATGCATTACACCTCCGAGCATTAGTCCGATACACAGGGAATACTACGTAATACTACGTATGTAAATGACCTTCTGTTTAATAACATATATATGAAACGAGTGAGTGGTTTGGTATTTGACCAACAAAAGCGAGTTAGATACCGATGCCATTCACGAGTTATTAAACGGAACCGAGTTTAGTATTTTATTTATAACTCACCCATTTAAATGCGTTCACATTTAAATAGCCGCACAAACGTTTTTCAAGTGATCTGACTTATGCAGCGATACATAAACACTCGGTGAACAGTTTTAAATATGGTACAATGATGGAATGGTCAACCATCTTGCTGTCTTAACTCTCACATTCTCATGAGACCGACAACTCTTCCTCTCACACTGAAGAGTTCCACACTTTGAAATCGTGAAATGAGATGTTTTACCCATTAACATAACAATGTATTGCATAAACTTAAATAACAAGAGTCATCAGAAGATGACATATCCCACCGGTCCCACATAATTTGTTAAACACATCTTTGAAAGATGATTGTATATCAATTACTTCAGTTAGGGGGCAATACACATGCTCAGTTTGGGGCATGATAAATGGTTTTGGAGAAGCATACATATCCCTGAACAAAGTCCAAATCCAACGTTTTTCGATGAAAACGAAAGAAAAATAAATATTCTGAAATCTGAAAGTATCAAAAGGCAGCACTTGAATTAGTGGATAATACACATGCAAAGTTTCAGGAAGATATGATGAATAGTTTTGGAGCTGTGCCCGGGAACGAACCTATCTCTGAACAAAGTCCAAATCCAACACGTTTCTATGGAAACGAAAAACAATATAATTTTCAGAAATCTCAAAATATCAAAATATCACTTCAGTTGGCGGGTAATACACATGGAAAGTTTCAACAAGATATCATGAACCGTTTTCGAGTACTGCTCCGGAAACGAAATGATTACGGACGGACGGACGGACATCTGACGGATTGACGGACAAACGGACGAACGGACGGATAGACAGACGGACAGGGCGACGACTATATACATACCGGTGGGATAATAAATGGCAAATTTGAGAAAACATGAAATGAAAAAAAACGTGCTACAGCGCCTTTAAAGGCCTCACCTGCATATCGTGCACGTGACGGGCGTATGTGGTCTTTTGGCATGCTGACAGCACGGCATATCCATGAGTTCTTGTCGTGTCCGTGGCAAACTGTCGTAATGAAAATGGTAAAACCCTCCCACGTGATACAAGCCAAACTGAAAATGAAAACAAATTTTAATAAAACATATTTTGAGCAAATTAAACAAAATCAAACTGAAAATGAAAAACAAAGCAAGATATATATTGAACGAATTTTAATAGTCACATTAAAATGAAAACCCTAGTAAAACGTATATTTAACGAATTGTAAACCTCAAATGAAAACAAAAGCATAACATGTTTCTTGAAAGAATTGAAGGGACTTTTCGATTTCAATTTGTAATTTTGAACATAGTTTACAGGCTTATGATATATAATTATGAAAATATGAGAAATGTTTTCATTATTGTTAACCCTTTAAGCGACAATCGCACGCTGGTCGGAATTAAAAGGCTATTTTAAAGGAGATCGTAGATAAATATAATTGGATTGTTTGAGGTAGATATTATATACATCTACCTAAAATCATATTTTTTCAACAATAGAGGTATTAATCGTTTCCACTCAATGTAAGAGGGAAAGATATATAATTTTCGAAAATGTTATACATGTAGGATAAAACACAAACTCCTACATTTAATAAGTAAAAAGTAAGTTGAAAACTTAATTAATCTTTTGTATTTGATAAATTACTTGATGGAAGCAATTAACATATTGTAGTATAATACTAATTCACAACTGTCTGCCTACGTCAGTATGTTTATTCAAATGTGAACCTTGATCATTATGTATATTGATTCGTTAACACATATGCATTTGAACATAACTATTGTACTATTAAAGATTAAAGTATTTATAAAGTGTTTACTCGGTATAGTTTTCAACTCGCGATGAACATGTTTTTGCACTGCTTGATCATAGTAATTTCCCCGTAATATGCATTGCACAACGTTTGTTTTGTCATTTCTCAAATTAATGTAGATCTATATGAAATGAAGAATGTATATTTATATGAAGCTGTTACGATATTACAACTGTCACGGCGTTCGAAATGTTAACGTGTGTGACGTCATTTTCAAAAGAAGTTCTGTCACTTGACCTCTGTAATTTGCATCTTTGTCCGTATATGACCCCAACGGATACCGAAAATATCCGTTGCCTTTATCCTGCCGCGAAAACCATCCATTGTATGATAAATTAATGTATTTGTTCATAGCGAGTTGTCCAAGTTGTCTCAACACTCTTCAGACTCCACGATCTGCACGTGGGAGTTGTACCTTTACAATCAGTACCGTCGATTCTGCACGAGACGCACGTGCTTTTTAGTTGTTTACATTCCGGGAAGTTCGAGCCTGCATGATCTGCACGTGTGATTTGACCTGTTTCATTACAAGTTAAGTGCATGTTTTGGCTCATGTCACCAACAGATTGTAGTTAGCGTTTATTGATGTTCAACACCTCGTTAGTGAAATGGATAATCGCATATTTTAAAAATAATTTTCAGATGATTTTTATCAATCTATTTACGCTTCGAATGTGTAAGCTTATTAACTAGCAATTATAGTCCCGTATGAACAATATAAATATGTAAAAAATCTCAATCACAAACGACAAAAATATATGGTTGTTTAATAATCTTAATTCATGTAATTTGGTTAATATAATTCTTTATAGTGAGATCACATGTCAAGATAAAATCTAAAGATTCAGAATTACATGTTATTTTTAATATATTTTAGGCATCCAAAAAAAGTGTTGGGCACAAGTTATCCAAAGTATACGTAGATAAGCCCAGAGGCGTGTTCAGGACCGCGAGTACTCGCTTGGCGTGTACGGGCGTACCCTCGAAAACATCCTGAACGGAAACCAGAGGTCGCGAGTACTTCCCAAGATAATTTCAGAATAGCATCACCATTTTGGAAAATATAGGTGCCTGGCATATAGCAATTGACCAAATTTCAATTGAGGGGGTAATAAAGATAGAAAAATGAGGTAATCTAATTTTGTGATACGCGACTCCATTTTAGATCGTAAATACTCGCTTGGCGAGACTGTTCCAAAGAGGTAACGCGTGTAATAGCGAGCGCTAGTACGCGCGAACTCTTTGTCGTTCAGAAGCGGGTGTACTCTCGGTTCTGAACACGCCTCTGGCCTGTTATCGATTCAGTACTCTCGGTCTCTATATTCACGCTGATCAAGGTTGTGTCTCATTGAGGTAGCAACAGCTGTCTCATTGTGGTTAAAGATACATTATCAATTCCTCATAATATTCTATTTGACTTTGATACGTGCCGAAAGACATGTTCCGGTTCAAATATTTTCTCTTGACTTTCATATTCACACCCGATTGCCAATACACTGATGTTCATAAGAAACCCCCCACCCAATTTGAATGCTCGGTAAAGAAACACTTACTCTAAATAAAGGTTTTAGAATCAGTGTAATATAATATATCATGTTTTTATTCGATCATAAAAAAACAAATAATCAACAAATAAACAAAACCAATTTCAAGCGTAAAACAACAGAGGGTAGGATCGGAAATCTGAAGGGAGTAACCTCTGTGGGATGATAATGGTGACGTAATTAACACGAAATTCCTTCTGCTGGACCTGGTACGTAATGAAAACAGAAGAGGAGAGCTTGTAGATTTGATATGGACGTATTAGTCCATGAGCCAGGAAGGACCAAAGGTTTTGGTGTTTTTTATATTCCTTTAGGTCTCCGTATTTCAAAAAAGAATGATGGACATCTCAATTTGGTAGCTCAAACTTCCCTTATTAAATGTATTGCCTATTGACTGAAAACACTTTCAACAGCCTTACAGTGGTAATTTAGGGAAATTGGCTTTTTTGGCGGCCATCTTGGATTATGCTCGTTTTGAGCTTGAGCTACCAAATTGGCAAGTCAACATACGTTTTTTTAGTACTGTGGACACACACAGCAACAAGAAAAACATAACATTGTTTGGTCCCTCAGTGGTACCAATAAAGTGTCTGGCTCATGGCATATATGTCTTTTTATTAGTTGGTATATATCTGTTGTGCACGACTTGTTAATAACGTTTGATTAATTCAACGAACATCGGCACAGTAAGCCTTCATCCAACTTCCCAATGCAAGGCATAACTCTTTCCAGTCTCCATTACTGGCTGATTTAGGCAGTATTTCTTTAAGAAATCTGTGCTTAGAAATCCAGCGCCACTATGCATTTCTGGTGCAGCGATTCACTATCTAGGCAAAACAAGCGAGGGAAATACCGCAAGGCTTAAATCAGCCAGTAAAGCAGACTGGCAAGAGTTATGCCTTGCGTTTGGAAGTTTGCCTTCATCATGAATATGGTAACCCAAGACTTTAAAGATTGATGTATTTTATTGAGATGTACCAAGAAATACAGAAATGAATTATTTCAGCTTGTGTGCTGCTGTGCAATAGATACGAGTATATGACCTGGTGCACAATAGTAAGATTTATTTAGTGCAGACATTACATGGATGTGCTCAAATGCAATGTTCCCATTGATACTTCGTAACATAGACGGCACATGCCATGGAACCATTGCAATTCACACGCTAAACTAAAACTAAATAAATAAAATTATTTTGAGAAAATCCCTGCCTTTGACAGCTTAGAAATACATAATTTAAAATCAAAGCTATTCCCTTTTAAAGGGGCAATATAACTTACTGAACTGATACTGCCTACACTCATTTATCAATAATAACTGCATAATAGTATCAAAACATATAACAGAGCGAATAGGATAGTTTAAATGATATGGGAACTTAAAGGGGCAGGAGACAGTTTTTTGCAAATTTTATTTTTTCAAATTTCCCATTTATAATGATAGTTTATGTCCTTTATATTTACTTTAGAGGATAAAAACATCTTATAACACAAACCAATTATCAGTAGTGGTAATAATGGTGTCGCGTATAAAGCAAAAATTGCACGGCGGCCATTTTAATGTGAACACATTATATTATTTCGAATTACATAAACGATTCCCATGGCTTTACTGAACCATGTACACTCATTTTAAACTTGATTTTCCGAAGAGAGAAGGGTGTTTTACTATAAGTGACATTATTAGCAGCTCCGACTTAGTCGGAGCTGCTATCAGTTTTTGGGCAGTTTCCGTCGACGCCGCCGCCGCCGCGTTTTGTATTGGCTATAACTTTTTTCCTAGAAGGTATCAACACCTCATATACATAGCTTCTTTCTTATAGACCTGGTGAATGATTTTGACATGTTCACATTCAAGGTCAAAGGTCAAGGTCATGAGTTCTGAAATTGCTAAAAAAAATCCTTGTAAACATGATAACTAGAAAAATATTTGTGCTATCAGGCTCTTATTTGGTTTATATCAACTATGGAGAAAGGCCAAGATTTGGAAAGGTTTTCGCTCACATCCGTCAAAGGTCAAGGTCACAGCGAGATAACAACTTAAGCATGCATTTGCGAACATGCCTTATTTCAACTAGTAACACTTTGAATCATTACATGATTGTTACAGACAATGAAAAGTTGTCATTGACTGTGAGACCTTGAAGATCAAAGGTCAAGGTCACGAGATATGATCATGCTAACTAGTTCTGCAATCACTAAGTAACTTTTTTCCATGAATATATTAACACCTCATATAAATAGCTTCTTTCTTATAAACCTGGTGAATGATTTTGACATGTTCACATTCAAGGTCAAAGGTCAAGGTCATGAGTTCTGAAATCACTACAACAATCCTTGTAAACATGATAACTTCAAACTTTTTGTGTGCTATCAGACTCTTATAGGGTATATATGAACTATGGAGAAAGACCAAGATTTGAAAAGGTTTTCGCTAAAATCTGTCAAATGTCAAGGTCACAGCTAGGTCACAACTTACAGCATATTCACAAAAGCATGTTTATTTAAACTATGAACACTTTGAGTCATTGCATGATTGTTATACACAATGAAAAGTGATCATTGATGGTGTGACCTTGAAGGTCAACGGTCAAGGTCATGAGATAGTGGTTAAGGCCACGTGTATCCTTTGATCAAATTTTGAAATAAGAAATAGGTTTTAAGAACAAACCTGTGAAAAGTGACCCCAGTGATGATTGGTAATAACTAGAATAATGAACAAGTTTTTGTTTAAAAAAAAAATTCCCATTTTATTGATTCTGATGAGAAGGCGGAACAGGGAAAGGCGAGACCCTAAGTTTCGGAACTGCTCTGCGTTTGCGGTGTCCCGCAAACGCTTATCTAGTTATTCCAATACATTTCATCAACTTGTTTGAGCGAAAAAAAACGTGCCACTGCCCCTTTAAGAAATAGTTTATTTCATATTTTATTTATAACAACCAAAGACCTATGACAACCTTATTAGAGTAAATACGGTAACCATTTGTGCTTACCTGAAAGTCCTCACTATGGTAGACAATATTTTTTGAAAGCCCTGTTAGAGCGACCGCCCTGAAATAAATTCACGAACTGAGACCGTTTACATGAACGTGACATTCTTTTGTAAATTCTAAATTACAAAATAATTAGAAGAATTGTAAAATATTAGGTCAATATTACTATCCATCATCAGGAAGTTGAAGGGTAATACAGCTCCGTTTTTTGTCGTGAGGGAAGTATTATACCTGAAGCTTTTTTCGTCATCCGCAATAAATATTATTATTCAAATTGTATTCATTTTCGTGACCTCCCAATATGAATACGCTTTTATCAAACTAACTTTCAATGAAAATTAATCGATATTATCCGTTATTTTCTACCTAATTTTAAATATCAATTAGCAAAATCCACTGAATCCACTCAATTAAATATAAATATAATGCGTCAGTAAACGTGAATTACAAGCATAATTTAGGATAATTTATTTTATTAAAGACATTCTAAAACAAGGATTTTTTATTGTATTACATTGTGGAGAGCTCATAGAGGATAATTCTAAACTGTAATATTATACGTTATAACATTCAGTGGAGGGTGACATCGTAGGGGAGTTTGATAAACATCAACAAGGGTCTCATAACTTACGATGTCAACCGAAAAACAAATAGAAATGTTGACAGTAAACAGCTGATCGATTGACAAACTATGACATTTAACTTGTGTCACGTGACATGGAATGATTGACGTGGATGCATGTCTTATTCATGTTGTGGGATATAAAACATTTATCGTATGACGGTGTTTATTGATATTTGTTAATGGTAACGTTGACTAATTAGGGATCGACATTCTTATATGAGGTAAGATAATAATGTTTATCTAGGAAATATGCAAGATGAAAAGAGCAAAATGAAATATTGTTACCTGTTCTGAATTTTCCTCAAAAGTGGCTCCTTATGTCCTGGGATGAAAGTCGTCTTCCCTACCCTAGTTTTCGCAGTGATACTTCCGCTTCCCTCAAACACGCCGCCAGTGGTTAGCCCTTTCTTCTTCGCTAGGCCAATCATCTGTTTGCATTCACTACTGGACAGGAAATTGGGCAACTCTGGAACGATTAGGGTCAAAGGTCAGCTGTTGTTACTCACGTTTTCCCTCCAATGGTTTCTCAACTCATGTATTCCACCTTACCTCTGTTACAAGTGACGCGATTTTTTGGCTAGAAATGGAGATTCCTGATTGGTGCAGAGTTAGTTGTACATTGCAATCGCTGACGCTGTTTCAAACTGAGCATTCGATGTGTCCCGTAACCGATGAAGACCTCTGGGGTTTCTTCATCTGTGCGATGCGCACATGTTAAAGACAGATATCATTTTTAGATGAACGGCTTTTTGATTGGATAGAAATCAGATTCCAATTTTTATCGCCAAGGGTTTGGCTTTAATAAAAAAAAATAATGGTCCGATTGTTGCGTTAACATTACTAGAGTAACCTATTTTTGGAGAGAATATTATTTTACTTTTTAAGTATTGGTTAGAGCATACCCAGAAAACATGACTGTACTGGGCCAGTACTGGGCCAGTAGTGGCTGATACAGGCATCTGGTACTGGCCCGATTCAGGCATCCGGTACTGGGCCAGTATCACGCCATTACTAAACGATACCATTCCCTGTACTGGCCAAATTCAGGTTAGCCTTCACCGTTCCGGTACATTAAATATATTGTGTATACCTTAAATTTTCAATATCCAAATTAACTGATACATGAAGGTTGATTAAGCTATTATCATTTTCTCTTTCGTTTTCTAAATTGTTACTTTTCTTAAAGTAAACAATATTAATCATATCTATTTGTAAACTTCAAGCTTTTTTTATTTTAAATTTGTATTTTTTTCATAATGTCGAATATTTATTATTTGAAAACAAGCCAGAATTTATTTTTAACAAGTAGGCCTAACTTGTGATTATTTTCATACTTAGATTTACTAATGATATTAATACATACAGCAGCAATTGTTAATGTAAAACACACCAGATACAGATAGTAATATAGAATGTATCAACATTTTATAAATACAACTAAAGTTAACTCATGAATTGAAGTCAAATGTAAAGGATACCAAATCGTTGCCTTCTCCTCTTGTCTCTCTAAAGCAGACGACACTTTGAAATACTACCCATAATTCTCGAACAGGAAGTGTCATACCTGAATTGGGCAACTACCGGGCCAGTATATAAACCGGCCCAGTACTGACTATTTGATAATATCCCATAATGCATTTAAACATGAAATGATATGCCTTAACTGGGCCAGTACAGGGCCAGTACCGTACTTCAGTACCGTATTGCCAGCACTGGGCCAGTACAATTTTACCTTTACTGGGCCAATTCAGTTAAAACTGTTCTGGGCCAGTACTGGTTCTTTACCGTTAGCCAGTATGCCTTTATCAAATTTGCCAGCTAGTACCAAGCCAGTACTGGTCCAGTACAGTCATGTTTGCTGGGTATGGTTTCCAATTCAAAGGTTTGGAAATTCAACTACAGCTTTCGATAAAAAAAAACATTCATAAAGTTATGTTTAAAGGTGGAACTGGAAGGCATTAAATCAAATTGAAATAAAATAATTCAAGACTCTTAACCTTAAATTGATTAGATTAAAAAGGCTTAGGGATGACCTTTGGATTGGTCAGTTGTCTAAAAAAGATTGGATAGAGCATAATTCCAGGAATTCTGTGACAACTATTAAACCATTGGAAATACATGCTGTTTAAGGAAGTGAACACGTGTAATAATGTTTATCCACTATCAGCAATTGAATAAATTATTATTCCACTTCCGGGACCAATCTCGGATTCCTCCACCCTCAGAGTCAGGCACGAACTTCCAACACTGACGGTACCAAGAACTTATCCATCCGGCCACCTTGACCCCGACAAATCAGAAATCTAACAACCAGTAGTTTTACGTTCAGTACAGGAAGATTTTCTGCATAACAACTTCTTAAATGTGAAAATACACGACGTTTGAGAATATATACTTACTCCTTTATTATTACCCTCTGATAAATCACTGATTTGGCAAAATCAAGACAAGTCTTTCATAATTGAATTTGCCAAATTAGTAAATATCTGAGCCTCATGCAGTTTTATCGGATCCTTGGCCAATAATATGGAAACACTTCTTACCATGATATTACACATAAATGTCAATTTCAACAAACTTATAATAATAATATTGATATTGATTTACCTGAACATGAGCTATTTGTCATTCATCATAATATTGATTAACACGAGTATAAGAATAGTGTTATTTATCAGAGAGCATCGATCAAGTCGATGGTAACATACCTTATTGATTTCGTAGTCAAAAGAGTCAAAAGTTTATGGGTCAAAACGTTCAAAACATTAATGCTACCGGACAATACAGTTGGGGTATTTCCATTCCCATGATGCTATGTTATGAATGTGTCAATGAATAAATAAATTATTATTTAAAATTTTGAAATTTGCAGATATCCATCAATACTTATGTCAATTATAAGGGCAAAACGGCTGCAGTGTCACATAGTGTTAGAGTTCATGTTTTCGAATTACTGTTTGGACAACATTGAAAATATTAATTAAATATCTAATCGCTGTGATGATAATATTTCAATAAAATCAAGTCTAGATCTTCAATATTTTATTTTCTGTAACACGTAATATTGTCCGAATACAGGTCACAAAAAGAAGGACTATATTTTTAATTTAAACCGAAAATGTTGATGGAGAATGGAGAATGGAGATGGAGATGGAGATGGAGATGGAGAATACAGAAACAAGAATACTATAGCAAATGTATATTTGCACGTTGATAAACATATGGTACTTAAATAACTTCCGGAAATAACATATCATCACGAGATTTGCTGTTTGGTTTATCGCACGTTTTTTCGCACGAATAACTTGATGAAATGTATGAATGTCACCAATAGTAAAACATCCTTCTCTATTCGGAAAATCAAGTTAAAAATGAGTGTACATAGTTCGGTAAAGCCATGGGAATCGTTTGTTTTAATTCGAAATAATAAAAAGTGTTAACATTAAAATGGCCACCATGCAAGTTTTGCCTTTTACGCAACACCATCCTTACCTCTACGGAAAATTGGTTTGTGTGGTTAGATTTATTACCCTCTTAAGTAAATATATATGATATAAACTATCATTATAAATGGGAACTTTGAAAAAAATAAAATTTGAAAAAACCCTGCTACAGCCCTTTTAATGGATGTGATTTGATAGTCTTTTCTTCTTTCTATTTGCAGAATACGTGTTATCTTAAAAATAATAATAACTTCAACGAGCTAATATTACATGAAATGTATTACATGTATGGTGAAACATAGCTCGCGTCACAATGCCATCAACTTCCCAATGCAAGGCATAACTCTTGCCAGTCTAAATTACTGGCTGATTTAGGCCTTGCAGTATTTCCTTAAGAAATCTGTGTTGAGAAATCCAGGCCCGCTATGCATTTCCAGTGCAGCGATTCACTGCCTCGACACAAGAAAGCGAGGGAAATACCGCAAGGGTTAAATCAGCCAGTAATGCAGACTGGCAAGAGTTATACCTTGCGTTTGGAAGTTGCAATGCCATATGAGCACATGTGCATAGATGACTTTAACCTTTCAACCAACTTTTGAGACTGAGTGATATAAGAACAAATTACTCAAATGGAAAGAAAAGTGTAATGTAATAAATATTACACAGGTAATTGTGTCAGACGTCTCGTGTTAATATTATGCAACCCTCGATATCGCTCAGATTGATTTAACAAAACACTCATTAAGTTGTATGAAACGTTTGCTAGTGTAATAATCTTTATTGTCTACTCACCAAATATGGGTGGGTGAATAGCCCTTGTTATTAATGTCTGAACTCGTCCATCTTCATATGTTACGTGGCTGATATCCCCGATCTGAATAAAGGAACATCATAATTAATAGGAATTAATCAATGATTAATATTATGACTAAACTATGAAATATTCAAAATAAAATTGGAACTTTATTGTTTATTCATAGTAATACTTTTACGGAAGGGAAACAATTGCATAGGTCATAATATTGATTTACGTCCGAGGTAATATTGAAATATTAAGAAGGAATTAGACGGATATGATTTCAACAAATTCAAGTTCAGGTGATAATTTTCATTTCATGGAACATTGATATTGTAATATTAAGCTATGTTAAACTGAAACAAATATTCAAAAATATTATTTTGTCAGCAGTGGTGTTGTATTAAACAATTAAGTAAATTCGACTTCACCAACCAGAGGATGCTTTTCACGTTCTCTCTCTCTCTCTCTCTCTCTCTCTCTCTCTCTCTCTCTCTCTCTCTCTCTCTCTCTCTCTCTCTCTCTCTCTCTCTCTCTCTCTCTCTCTCTCTCTCTCTCTCTCTCTCTCTCTCTCTCTCTCTCTCTCTCTTCTGTTTAAACCGTCACTTTCGTGTTAGTGAGAATGTTCATCGGCCACAAAACCTTGTCTTCTCGAATCAGAACGGAGCATATTGCTTAAATTTCAAAATCTGAATTATTTAGAGAACACGAAGACATGGATTATCAACTTCAGAAATTCGAAATCATTAGTTTCCAGGATATAATTTACAGACAATCAAAACTTTACTTCACCTTTCCGGGGTCTCGTCTCGGCAGAACTGTTTCCTGTCCGAACGTTTCTGAAGGGATTCCAATGTTCGGCATGAACACATCCTGGCAGTTGACGTATCCTGAAGTCACCACAAGATAAAACACAACTGTCCGACTCATTGTGAAATGTGTGGCTAACTGGAAACACTTGTTGTCACGGATTGTGTGGCGAATTGAGAACAATTTGTGTAACGAAGCTAGTGGCTGAAGGACACACGCCTTATTTGTCACAAATCGTATGTCTAAGGGACAAACACCGTGTGTCACGAAAATAGTGACTAAAGGACAAACGCCTTATTTGTCACGGATCGAGTGACAAACTGAGAAATACTTTGCGTCACGAAGGAGGTGACTGAAGGACACACGCCCACGAATCGTATGGATTAGTGACAAATTCTGTGTGTCACGAAGTTAGTGACTAAAGGACATGACCAAATAAAGATCAAATACGTACATGTAACGGAACGAGTAACTAAGTGACAAACACTATGTGTCACGAAGTTCGTAACTTAAGGACAAACGCCTTATACGTCACGGATCAAGTGACTAAATGACAAACACCCTGTGTCACAGATCAAGTGACTAAAGGACACGACTAAGGACACACGCCTTGTATTTCACGTGTCGTGGCTAACTCAGAAATCCTACATATGAATAATGCATCTCGGCACACTGCAGCTGTTGTGGCGAACTGTGGCTTTTCAATGAAGTTGTGAACATTAATGGCCACTTAATCAATGAACTTTCTTTAGAAAGTATGGACAAATAACCAGATGTGGTTCGATCTTTATACGTCTATATCGTAACATGGATACAATTTTTATATGATTGTATAATTGCAATGACATTCATTGATACTTTTGTAAGACACTGTGTAAATTGGGATACCAGTTGCAAAATACATGGATATTTATTTGAAGGGTTCTATCCGAGTGTTGTGAGTGAAAACATATCCGGACATTCCTGTTTATAATAATTGTTATTATTACATTGTTATAACACAATCCAGTTGAACATTACAGAGGTAATAGTTTGGTGTCTTTGGATTTGATAATTTGACAGGATAACGCACATTCATTAAAAAATAAAGGCAATGACATGTGAAGCCACTCATCTGTTCCTCAGTCTCATGCTACTTTATTATTGAAGCATCATATTTAAAATCATTTGATTACCATTCACAATACAGTGAAACTTGCGGCAATTTTATCTTTGGTTATTAAGCCAATGATTGTAGTAAATGAGACAAAATCACCTGTTAATGTCCAGTACTCGAATGATTAATCTAAACAAATTATTATTCATATAAACAAAAGTACAAAACACATAGTTGCATATAAAGTATTTTATTATTTCGTCTTCATGTCTATCGAATATCATTTCAAAATGAATAATTTATTCAGGACAGTATTTTTTTATGAATAATTAATTCATTAACTCGGACAAGTCATATCTACCAGAATTATATCAATTAAATCAATTTAAGAAAATACTTTCTTAATATATCTACACTCAGGGACAAAAGAATCAAATCAAACAAATTTAACACAAAAATCTTCTGCCGGATAAAGTCGATTTTGAATGTCTGTGATGAGAATAAATCAATAAAGAGATATATAGTCATGTGAGTAGGATAGTTTATATGTTGTATGTTAATGTGTTCATACACACTGTAATTGATAATTTAACGTTATGAAAAAAAATGTTTGATTGGTTAAAATTAAATATAGAAATTATGTTGATATTAAATAAGGTGTCGACATAATATACCATTCAGACTTTAAACGTGACGCATCATTGGCGTATGTCACAAAAGAAGCCAAACATATATTTCCTCTCCCACCTGGTTAAGGATGTTTCAAAACAACAATATTAAAAACCTTGTTTTCTTCTGAAACATGAAATGACAATACTTTTAAAATTACACATTTAGTTTAGTTGGCTTTAAGAGACAAAATGAAACTATGTAGTATCTATCTGTGATGGTTTAAAATATCTCGCATTATTGTTGGTGTCGTTTCTGTTGCCCCAGAGTGTATAATTATGAACATTTGTAAACTTCACATCCATCTATATGCGTATATGCTATTGTGATACCGCCTGTTGTACTGCGGAACAGATATCCACATGTTTGCGATCCATTTTTCTCCTTTTGTTACCGGACACCCAGCATGCATTGATTTTTTATCCAACACACCAATCCATCCGGTCTGGAATCAGAAAATATCAGTCTCATTAAAATCAGAAAATACATACTTACAAACATACATATACATACATACATTGATACAAACATACATTGATACATACATACATACATACATACATACATACAAACATACATATACATACATACATACATACATTGATACATACATACATAGTATACATACATACATACATATGTACTACGTACGTACTATGAGTATTAATCGCCCTAAATGTATTTATTTACAGATTATTCAATCTCAACTGAGCTTACCTCGGGATCCCTTACATTGTTGTACCACATCAAGGCTGTTCCTTTTTTCGGTTTAACAACCACGGGTGCCTCTAAACATTTCTCACTGATGTCCTGAAGTACAACAGTTCTCATGTCATAATGCTCATTGGTGTACGAAGGGTTGCAATGGAATGGTCAACTATCGTGTTGTCTGAACTATAAAAATCGCAGGAGATCTACAAATCTATCTCTCACACTAGAGAATTCCACTAAATTGTCGCTTTATAAGTCGCACTATTTTTTCCAGTACTGGTAACTGTTTTCTATGGATACGGCTTATCGGATCGTAAATGAGGTGTTTTACCCATTAACGTATCAATATATTGTATAAACTTGAATACAATATGGCAAATTTTAGAAAAGATATTATGCCCATAATGTGCTACAGTGCCTTTAAATCGAACATTTGTTGGTAAAATTTGAAGAAAGATATTGACTTTTTAGTAATTTACAAAACATTATTGATGAATCCCTTTTATTGGAAATAGTAATCAAGCATATTCTATGACATACCTTCGAGAGACTTGTCCGATTTTATCAATACCTTTATCATATAAATCTGAGAGTTTTCTTTAAGTATTTGTTTTTGGGAGACACAAAATACTAACAGGTGAACAGGTTATACTGTCCCCTTCGCTTTCAGCATACGGGAACACAGTTTCTCCACCTTCTTCCACGTCGTTAAGATATATCAGAACTGTTATATACCTGCAAAGCAGACATAAACTGACGGGCAAAAGAAAGTATAACACTCACATGTTTTCGATTAATTCAATATTTTAAAGAAATTAGATGCATTTGATTAAGGCACCATACAATAACACCTTTCCGCAGCAGTTGGAATGACTTAATTGGTGACTGTTTTTTTTATATCGCGGCTGCTAGTATTACTGCAGGGAGAAAGCCCGCAACGCCATGTGGCTATGCATTGTGGTGAAACCTGCGAGCAACGGCTGGAACTAGCGAACCATGGGTGGTACTACTCTGAAATTCAGTATAGCATTGCACCCAAACTTTACTGCGTGTAGAACTGTAGAACTCTACTGCAGACAAAGTTGCTGTGCCCCTGGCGGGATTGGAACCCCGGACCTCTTGATCCGAAGCCGAACGCGCTAACCACTGCGCTATCCCGGCCCCCATACAAAGTGATCAAAATTGAATAAATGATTACCTGTAACATGACATATCATATCTGACATCTAAAATTTGGTTGCAGGAAAGAGCTGCACCTGAAACCTTTTTTTTGTCGAATTTGGTTGCAGTCCCCTATGGTTGCAGATGTTTTAAAATTAACTAATTTTGACGAAAACATGATTGCATAAACAAATTAATTTTCTGCAACTTGTCTCCCGCCAAGTGTATGACGTAATGAAACCGGTGTATGTAACGCATCCCCCACTGGCTCATTCAACCATGTCTAACAAAAACAATAAATTCATATTTATTAATTCTGATTGCTTTTATTAACGTTTCTAGATATAAACTATTCATTAAAGTAATTAATTGCTGTTTATTTCCTATGAAACTAATTTTGTAATCAAAGATATCTATGACAGTCAATGAGAATTGTGATGAGATTTGATAACAATTCGAATTCATCTCGGGGCAAATATGGAAACAAAATGGAAATTAAGGCATACATTTTGTTTACAACGTTGTCTCAAAAGTACCTACCAAGACATGCCTTATGGTCGAAAATGTTAAATTAAACAAGGTTAGTGAGTATTTCTATCTATAGCATTAGAAATGACAGCAATATGGCACTGGACATGATCGAAAACCGGACTCGATATCGATCACTTAGGAGTTTCCTCTAACTGTAAATATTGAAATAAAAGGTAAGTTCCAACGTTCGTGATATCATCATATAATTTCCTTCTGCAACCAAATTTTGTCATGTAAAGGCTGTTCTGTTTGATGAAAACGTGTATTTTGATGTTTAAAAATGTGGTTGCAGTTGCCTATAGGCTGCAACCAACTTACGAAAAGACCGGATTTATATGTGAATTTTAAATCTGCAACCAAATTCAAGCATTTCATGTGATATATCTTGATAATAACCTCAGCTGTCACGAAAACTTGGGCAATTTTGAAAAGTTTGGTTGCATTTTTTGTTATATTAATCACCCAGTCATTCGGACCCTTCAATTACTCTTAGGCCAAAAGTTAAGCACCCAAAAGTAGTTTCCTAACAAAAAGTAAGAAAGAAAACAATGTATCAAGAAAAACTAATAGTATGGTGTGTTGGATTCGTTATCCAGCAGTTTAAGAAAGAAAATGTCATTCATATAACGTTTCACTACTTTTGGATATTTGCATTCATAAACTCTTGGTGTTAAAGAAGAAATAAAAGTCATTATCATATATCTATCAATGATATGGGCTGTTTTGCATATGTGATAGAGGTCAGAACACCACACCCATATCGCTGCCCGGTCCGCAAATCCATATCAGTCATATCAGCCCGGTCCGCAAATCCATATCAATATCAGCCCGGGTGACGTTAGGTCAGAGTGATCTCCCTTTGCTTACATGCGTGAACACAGTAAAGTCACAAGCGAAGCAGTGTCAGAGTAACTAGTTCATTTGAATCCTTTCAGAGTACCCTCCAAACAAGGATGTTGTTGACGCTTTTAATTTATTAAATTAAATATACTTTTAATTTGAATAGGAGGCACGACTCACATAATTTTAAAAGAAAAATTACCCCAAAACTATGAATTTTCGCATAACAACAAATTATTATTATTTCTGTAAATATTATGTAATGTTTTAGAAAAAAAGTATGATATATGATAAAAAGGTTACAACTTGTCATTTTTCATACCATACCCCATATCAGCCCTCGACCCATATCAGCCCTCTGGCCTGCGGCCCTCGGGCTGATATGGGGGTCTCGGGCTGATTATGGGGTATGGTATGAAAAATGACATGTTATAACCTCTAAATATTGTTTCTTGTAATGTGTTGATTTCCATTATTTCCTGAGAACTGGTCATACCAAATCACATGTTGCAGTATACACCTTCAAAAATACAGATTTTGGAAAATTGTTAATTTAAAAAAGCAGCCAAATGACGAAATACGGTAAGCATCTACTTAATGACCCGTATAGGAAAGTATTTAATACCGGATTAAACTGAAAAGAAAACTAAATGCATTCCTAAATCGTTTGTTAATAGCCTTTTTTCAATAATTGCTGGAATTAAAAATAATGGTATTTGAACAACCAATTATTTCCCTATTTTGCATGACGTGAGACGTTTTGATGTGTGAAATTCAGCTTGATAAGACGTTTTTGTCATCTGAAATTTCACAAGGACAATACTTATTTTTGGAGGAATATCAGTACAATTACAACTTTTGTTGTAATTTCTTAAAATGTCAATATCAATAATGAGTCTTGGAGGAAACTAGTCAAGTAATCTTATGTTGTCGAGAGAGAATAATCAAGTCAAATTATCGTAACAAAATTATCCACAGCATCGCATTTCAGTTGTAAATAAAGGGGGTGCTTAACTTTTTGCTTTATGTATACATGTGCCCTACGCAATGTCCCATGTTGCAACTAGAAGGACCAAACTCCCCTGTAGAAATGACTATGATGTTGAAGGAAATGAAGAATGTGTTCTTACCGGCAAAATATACATTGAGACAACAAATGAGGATACGGCATCTGATGACAACAAGGCCTCGACATTAAGAAGTCTCGATCGACGGACGAGCTGTCCCAATGGCTGTTATAATGTCCACCAACCCCGTAATGCACAACCTGTAAGAGATCAACACGCATATGATATATACATATCCTAAAGTTTAACCTAGATTGCAGACAAATTTTGTATGCCATAATTTAATATTCGTTATCAACCTACTAGCCATATAACGTGATACTTGAAGCGAACTTTCTAAACCGTATCACCCGGTACGAGGGACTTGCATCATTGTAAATGCTTCCAGGAGGATTTACACAGACAATTGTAAACCCAGTGTTGGGAGGAATTACACTGATTGTCGACCCTTATATATTTGCTAATAACGGCATGAAAGTAAAAATCTGAAGAGACTATCTAAGACTAATTTTGAAAAATTTCTCAAATATATGACAGAATATGAACAGCAAATGTTTTGAAGAAAGTGCACCTCGAACCCGTATCCACTAGCACCTGTAGTGACCTGGCGCTCTAGTCTACTGCGCCAACGAGGCAGATGAGATGCTACAGAACAAAAGCAACTTATATACGTCGCTGTAAACATGGATTTTATGAACGACTCTATTTACCAGGGATCATCAGTATACCCCGATAAAATAGTTTCTTTTACACTTAAAAACGGTTCATAATATAGAGAAACCATTATACCTCGGATTATTTTACTTCTCACGAACCTGAATGCCTTCGCTTTCCTCCAAAATTTCACCTGATATCTGTGCCAGAGCCGCTACCCTTTAAGAAAATATATTAGAATATTTGTTTTTCACCAGCACAATTCAACGACAGTATTCTCTCGCACTGTGCGAGTGACAATGGACACGATTAATTAACTTATAACTGTTTGATTTTTTCAACAAATGCAAACATGTTTATACTATCACGAAAGTTAATATGAACTGGTTACTTACTCATGAAGTATTCTTATAAAAAGCCATAAAGATATCATATATACTCTGATGATATTAAAAGTGATTATAGAAAAATAGCATATAGCATAATCATATCTTCTATAAATGTCATTATAAACGTTGTAGGGAATAGGTTATTTCACACAAAGTAATACAAACTTTTGAGAAAGCATATAAACTATTTTCTCTAAAATCATTGTCGTCACCTTACGTCGTAACGCCCGTTCTCAGTGTACAACCTGTAGTTTTCAATTACACTGGCGGGCAAAAGAAAGAATTGGTAAAAAAAACTCAAGATATTTTAATCAACGAGTGATCAACACGACTGAAACATAGTTATAAATGTCTTTAAAACCCAACTTAATTTGTTTTTTTTTAAACATCGTATTCTTATATCTCTGAAAACACGAATTTTAAGAAATCGTCGTTAAAGAAACTTCTTAACCAGGAGAGTGAAATATGGCTCTCTGGCTTGGTTTATGACATCCTACAGCAATGATGCGTCATCAATTTAAAGTCCAAGAAGGTACATTATATCAACACTATCTTGTTCTAACATAATTTCCAAATATCATAAAATGTTACCTTAAATAAAAAACATAATTTCTAAAAAAAAAATTTGAAACAGAAATTTGAGCACCCCATGTATGTTTGAACGGATACAAACTATTGAGTATCACACCCTCATGAATTAAAATCTGTATATCTCTTTACGAGGTATATGATCATCGTAGACATTCAAAATCAACTTTATCCGGCAGAAATATATTGTGTTTGATTCTGCTAAAAATGAGGTATACTTACTTTTGCCCGTTAATTTATATTTGCACTCTATTTGCTATTTCACGAACACATGCTAGGGTCAGTGAAGCCAGCAAATTATTTCCCGTTTCCTTATTCGTTATTGAAAATGTGAACCTGTAAAATTATTTCCCGTTTCCTTATTCGTTATTGAAAATGTGAACCTATAAACTTATTCCCGTTTCCTTATTCGTTATTGAAAATGTGAACCTGTAAAATTATTTCCCGTTTCCTTATTTGTTACTCAAAATGTGACCCGGTCAAATTATTTCCCGTTTCCTAATTTTAAATGTGAACCTGTCAAATTATTCCCGTTTCCTTATTCGTCATTCCAAATCTGAACCTGTCCAATTATTCCCGTTTCCTCATTCGTCATTCAAAATGTGAACCTGTCAAATTATTCCCGTGTCCTTATTCGTCATTCAAAATGTGAACCTGTCAAATTATTCCCGTTTCCTTATTCGTCATTCAAAATGTGAACATGTCAAATTATTTCCGTTTACTTATTCGTCACTCAAAATTTGAACCTGTCAAGCTATTCCCGTTTCCTTACTCGCTTTTCAAAATGTGAACCTGTTTAATTATTTCCGTTTCCTTAATCGCTTTTCCAAATTTGAACCTGTCAAATTTTTCCCGTTTCCTTATTCGCTATTCAAAATGTGAACCATTCAAATTATTCCCGTTTCCTTATTCGCTTTTCAAAATCTGAACCTGTCAAATTATAACCGTTTCCTTATTCGCTTTTCAAAATGTGAACCTGTAAAATTATTCCTGTTTTCTTATACGCTTTTCAAAATGTGAACCTGTCAAATTATTTCCATTTTCCTTATTCGTTACTCAAAATGTGACCCGGTCAAATTATTTCCCGTTTCCTTATTCCAAATGTGAACCTATCAAATTATTCCCGTTTCCTTATTCGTCATTCAAAATGTGAACCTGTCAAATTATTCCCGTTTCCTTTATCGCTATTCAATATGTGAACCTATCAAATTATTCCCGTTTCCTTATTCGTTATTGAAAATGTGAACCTGTAAAATTATTTCCCGTTTCCTTATTCGTTACTCAAAATGTGACCCGGTCAATTATTTCCCGTTTCCTTATTCCAAATGTGAACCTGTCAAATTATTCCCGTTTCCTTATTCGTCATTCAAAATGTGAACATGTCAAATTATTCCCGTTTCCTTATTCGCTATTCAAAATGTGAACATGTCAAATTATTCCCGTTTCCTTATTCGTCATTCAAAATGTGAACATGTCAAATTATTCCCGTTTCCTTATTCGTCATTCAAAATGTGAACATGTCAAATTATTCCCGTTTCCTTATTCGCTATTCAAAATGTGAACATGTCAAATTATTCCCGTTTCCTTATTCGTCATTCAAAATGTGAACATGTCAAATTATTCCCGTTTCCTTATTCGCTATTCAAAATGTGAACATGTCAAATTATTCCCGTTTCCTTATTCGTCATTCAAAATGTGAACATGTCAAATTATTCCCGCTTCCTTATTCGCTATTCAAAATGTGAACCTGTCTAATTATTACCGTTTCCTTATTCGCTTTTCAAAATTTGAACCTGTCTAATTATTCCCGTTTCCTTATTCGCTATTCAAAATGTGAACCTGTCTAATTATTACCGTTTCCTTATTCGCTTTTCAAAATTTGAACCTGTCTAATTATTCCCGTTTCCTTATTCGCTCTTCAAAATGTGAACCTGTCTAATTATTCCCGTTTCCTTATTCGCTTTTCAAAATTTGAACCTATCAAATTATTCCCGTTTCCTTATTCGCTCTTCAAAATGTGAACCTGTCTAATTATTACCGTTTCCTTATTCGCTTTTCAAAATTTGAACCTGTCTAATTATTACCGTTTCCTTATTCGTCATTCAAAATTTGAACCTGTCAAACTATTCCCGTTTCCTTATTCGCTTTTCAAAATGTGATCCTGTCAATTTATTACCGTTTGCTTATTGGCTATTCAAAATATGCTCCCGACCAATAGGCTGTTACTACAGATTGTACCTACAAGACACATCTCAAGAACTGGTCTCTTGTTAATTTAATAAATGCGTTGGAAAACGCTTTCTCTTCCCACAAAGATTACCCCTTCACATTTTTTCTGTCGTAACGTCTGTTATATTTAGGCTACTTTTTCGGCTGGAAATGGAGAATCATGATAGATTGCACCAGAAGTTTTGCAATCACCGACGTTGTTTTAAACTGAGTATTCCGTAAAAGTCAAAACTACGAGTTGCTTCATTGTTGCGGTGAGCACATATTGTATAGTGTTGCGAGACATAATTCGATCGCAAATAAGAAACTATTAACTATTAATTTAATTAATTAATTAATTTACACAAAATTAAGAACGTCACAAGCGTATAGGAGAATAGTTGAATATCGCCTAAATGTTACAGAGGTTACAGTAGAAAATACCATGGTTCGCTAGCTCCAGCCGATGCTCGCAGGTTTCCCCGCAATGCATTGCCACATGGCGTTGCGGGCTTTCTCCTTGCCATAATACCAGCAGCCCCGATATAAGTTAAATACTCTTGAAAGCGGCGTTAAACCCCAACTCACCTCACCTCACTCAACCTCACTGTAGAAAATATGAAGCAAGTAACATTTGTGGGAAAAGAATGCTCTCCAATATGACACCCTAAGAAATGTGTTTCAATTGAAACATGTTTAACTCATACATCAATAGCAGCTATGCTACCTCTGTTGCAAGGGAATGAGGAAAAGATGGACCAACCTTTGCTGTAGATGACGCACTATAGGATCCAAGTGTTGCCACAGACGTGTGCTATGTGCTCTTCTGCTGTCTCTGCCTTCCTGTTGCACATACACACCATCTTTGCCAAGAATTTGACTAACTTCAAGCCCAGTCCTTGTTGCATGTTTGATCACGTGACTACACTCGAAATCCGTTAAAAAATCCGGGATTTCTGATACGAAAAAAAAGATAAAAATGAGAGATAAAATATATATGTCAAAACATGGGGTTTGTTTCAACTACCCATAACCTTTGCCTGCTCCATAACTGGCTGTTTAAGACTTGCTGCATTTCCTTAAGGTTTCCGTGCTAGGAAATCGGAGCCAACTATGCATTTCAGGTGCAGCGCTCCACTATTCTAGTGTTAGCAAGAGGTGTGCATTGCGTTGGGAATATGGGTTTGTCAATGTAAGAACAAAAAGCTTGATGGCAACAAGATGCAAAATAAGTCTGATATTGGAATGGAATTACGAATTATATTGAATTAAATTTAAATTAATTCATTTTACACTGTTAACAGTTTTTATGCCTACATGATTATATTTACAAAACTTAATTCAAATAGTAAGGAAGTTTCTTCAACAGTTTTAAACAACTAGCATGCACTCACGGGCAAAATAAAGTGTAGGTACAACAACGCAAGATAGTCTAACCAACGAGTGATGAATACGACTGAAACATTGTTACAACATGTCTCTAAAAGCATACTAACTTAATCTGTAAATTGTTAAACATAATTATCGGTTCATAATTCTGAAAAAACACGGCTTTTTAAAAATCGTCGTTATAGAATCTCCTTAACCAGGCGAGTTAGGAAATAAAAGTGAAATCTGGCTTTCTGGCTAGTTCCATAACATCCTACAGCAACTATGCGTCATTCATTTAAAGTCCAAGAAGGTATATTATGCTGACAGCATCTTGTACTGACATGATTTCCATATTTCTGAACTTTGACCTTCAATACTGAATATAATTTCCCAAAAATACCTATATAAATAGCTATTTCTGCACCCCAGGTGTGTTTGAACAGATATTTTAAGTATCATACTCTCGCGAATTATATTGTGTATGTCTAATAACGAGATATATTCTCATCACAAACATTCAAAATTGACTATCCTGCAGAAATAGAGTGTGTTTGACTCTGTTGAAAAGAAGGTAGACTTTATTTTGCCCGTGTGTGTAGTTTCTGTGTTGTCGTTTGCCACAGATATTCAAATCAAATTTCATCACTGATATTGGTGATAGTGGCGTTGTGTAATATCTGTTTTTATTAATTAACTATCAATGTTTTGGCACGTAGACGGTATTTACGGCCTAGACCATATGATTCGATAACTGGGCCAATACGGGCAAACTGGGCCAATACGAGACAAACTGGACCAATACGGGATAAACTGGGCCAATAAAAGTCTGAGCATGCGCAGTCGCACAATTCGTGAGAGCCCTAAGCTGTCGCTTCACAACTTTGACCCGTGGTATGTGTTCACCAATCTTGTTTATAATTGTTATTTTAATATGAATAAGATGTTTAGTGTTGTGCAAATAGAATGAAAAGAGATCAATTAATAAAATTGTCATTAATTAAGAATTTACGTATTGGCCGAGTTACAGGTCCTCGGTCCGTTGTATTGGCTTCGTCTTCGTCTCGGGCCAATACAACGGACCTCGGACCTATAACTGGGCCAATACGGAAATACTTAATTAATTACATTATAATACAGCAGAAAATATACTGAAACACATTTTTGATTAATACGCAACAACGTAAACAAGTAATCAAAATTTTTTCAAGAGTTGGTTTTGTAGTAATGAGAGTTTGAATAAGTTATCAATATTAGGCATATTTAGTATTACCAATGTTTTATTTATATTTCGCTGATAATTTTACTTACCAAAGATTGGTGGATGTTTCGCTCTAGTTATTCTGAGGTGGACGATTCCTGGCACTAGACTTAATGACGTCACACTGCCAACCTGTCAGTATATTACAATTCAAATAGAACAGATACTATATCACTCTCTTCCCACAGGGGTTACTCGCTTCAGATTTCCGATCTCAACCTCTGTTGTTTTGCGCTTGAATCGAGGTCAGAAACGTGACATTTGCCAATGACACGTCAGTATGATGAAATAAACGTAAGATATACGTTTTCCCGTTTAATGTGTTTTCCTCGAAATATGCTGTTTGATTTTGTGAAAACTATTGATCATACATATGCTTATGAATAAAGAAGATCAAATCAGAGACATATACCAAAACTATTTCATTTTGTGTTATTTACATCAGATATATTCGAAGGACATATGCTAATGAGCAAGACCCGTAAGAGTCAAATGCCATGATCTTTGAATTCACTCGGTCGACATGGCCGCTGAAAGATGAGTTATCATTGGTTAAGAAGCAGTGATAGAGTATGAGGTTCCGCTTTCCTCCGTTAGGGGAGTTTGCTTCTGCTCTCAATTTCAAGAGAAAAACAACAGAGGTTAGGATCGGAAATCTGTAGGCAGTGTTATCTCTGTGGGAAGAGAATGATACTATATATGCATATCATAGAAAACTTGCCGGTGATATGAGTAAAACATTGTAAATGATAATGATAAAGAAACAGACACAATGTATCCTCTAATTTAGACCGTGATCAGAACACATGAATAGTACAATAGCATACCTCTCCCGGATCTATCCGGGACAGTGTGTAGTCCCTTGTCAAAAGTTTGTAGCAAGTGTTGTTTGCACCATAAAAGTCGACGCAATCCTGTCCGTTTTCTGCGTTCCAACACACTTTTCTTACACCATAAGACCCCATGATGAAATTAGGAGTTGTTAAGGCCAGAACAAATCTCACTGTTAAAAGAAATTTAAAATTATTTCTCATGCCTTGACAAAGTTAAATGCAGTAGTATAGGAAGAACAATTGTGTTACAGTAGAGAATTACATTTGTTTTGTTACACTCGTACCCCCATATAAGCACATTTCAAACTAAAAATGTCCAAGATAAGTACTAATACCCCATGTGGATGAGTATAGTTAGGTATAAAATGTGTATATCACTAACCAATGAAAGTTAAGGGAGAATGCAACGTACGGCAAGGTCAAGGTCACAAGGTAAACAATCCTGAAACGTCTTATCCCAATGGATGCACCTGTCAAGTGCCAGATGCCTATCACTAACCAATCAAAAATGGCCATGGTTAACGTTATCGTTAAATGGATCCAGCATCAACGTCAAGGTCAGAGGGTCAAACAGTTATGACCTCATCTGAAAGGTATCATCACAATGGATACAACTGTCAAGTATCAAATACAAATGACTGACTGAGAAAGATATTATTCTTTATTTTGTTTAAAACATTTAAAAACAGTGCGGTTGTATTGTCACATCGTGTTTTTATGATTTCGCAAAATTCTGTGTCCTCGTTTGAAAGAAAGACATGTAAAACGTTTTAAAATATAAGAGTCGATCAATCATTTGGTGAATATTTGTTGAAATTGCAAGAGGAGATTCTAAAGTGACGTCACTTAAATACGAAGTGATGATGGCTTGTCGTCAACCTTGAGAGGGCCGTTATCGTTCCCAGCGACCCGCTCATTTCTGATAACAAGAGGGCGGTTTCATGATAATTCCATCCATTTTAGCTATAAATTTAGATAGTGAATAGATGCAATATTTGTGATCATACTTTCTGCAATTGGACACATTCGTGTACTATCCGAGACCAATCAGTTGCAATAGTCCAAACGGTATCCTCACAAAATAGGTGAGGTGAGGTGAGATGATGAGAGTTGAGGTGAGGTGAGGTGAGGTGAGGTGAGGTGAGGTGAGGTGAGGTGAGGTGAGGTTATTTGGGGTTTAACGCCGCTTTCAAGAGTATTTCACTTATATCGCGGCTGCTAGTATTATGGCAGGGAGAAAGCCCGCAACGCCATGTGACTATGCATTGCGGTGAAACCTGCGAGTATCGGCTGGAACTAGCGAACCATGGGTTTGACTACACTGGAATTCAGTGTAGCATTGCACCCAAACTTTACTGCGTGTAGAACAGTTCTCTACTGCAGACAAAGTTGCCGTGCCCCTGGCGGGATTCGAACCCCGGACCGATCGCGATTTTTAATGTTTGTGGTGAGGATGTATCTCGTTTTGAGATGCACTCAATTTCATTTATGAAAGTATGATACTTAATATTTTATATTTGTTCAAGCACACATGGGATGCTGAAATAGATATTTCAAAAGGTTAATTTGGAAATAATTTTTGATATTTAAGGTAAAATTTTATGAAATTGCGTAAGTACAAGATGTTATCGGCATAATGTACCTCTTTTGACTTTAAATCAATGATCGTTGCTGTAGGGTGTAATACCACAAGCCAAAAAGCCATATTCCACTCTCCTATCTCGCCTGGAAAAGGAGATTCTTTTACGACGATTTTTAAAAAGCCTATTTTTTTCAGAATTATGATCAGATAAAGTTTTAAAAATTACAGATTAAGCTAGTTTGTTTTTTTAGACATTGTTTACTTTGTTTCAGTCGTGTTCATCACTCGTTGATTAAAGTATCTTGCGTCCATGTACCTATACTTTATTTTGCCCGCGAGTGTATAAATATATATATGAGGCATAATGTGCCTAATTGTTTGGAATATGTAGCGATGATTCGGTATGTATTGCGACACTCTCGGTCCGCTACAACCAATGCAAAAAATGACAAAAACTAAAGTCAGAAATAAAACTAATGTATTTAATATAAAGTTAAATGAAAGTAAAAATTTTAAAAAGTGAAAACATGGGTAAAATGTTTTATAACTAATAACATGCGATACAAACCAAACAGATACTGTGATGCACGCGGTACACAAAACAGAAAACTAATGTAGCCCTGCATCCTTTAACCCCTTTAATTTATGCAGTAAAGGACTGAGTCAGAAAATAAATATATTACCTGTAAGCATTTTGAAATCCTCGTTGTCGCCTGCTGAATATACATATAAGTCAACATTCTCCAAATATTGTATGTTTCCATTGTAATATTTAATCTTGAAGGTTATGTTAATTCTGGTATATTCAAAGACACTCAACATCATATAAATATTATTTATGACATATATATTGGTTACTATCAATTTATGAATAATCATAAACTGTTGTTTGCTTTATATATATAGGGTTCTTTATCCAAATATCGGCAAACAAATATTAAGATTTGTATTCAATGTTTTGGTAGGCCGTCTCGAGGATTACAATGTCATATAGTCGATTGTGTCGATTGTGAATCGAAAAAAGCGATTATTAAGACGCCTGTTTTGTAGTTTCTGCATAAGCCAGAATATCATTGATATAAACGAAGGAAAACACTCATTGCGGATCAATGCGGAAAGGAAAGGGGGTTGGGGGTTGGGAGGGGCTAATTTTGGGAGGAAGTTCACTCATTGAGGGGGGGGGGGGGGGGGGGGGGGCAGCTGATTGATGTCTATTTGCTGACACAATTCGCCAACAGAACTGATTTGATTGGAAGCAATATTTATAGACTGACCAACATGTTTCATTTCTTCTGACATATTTTGTTAAACAAAACATACAATTAGAAATCCACTTGTCCCCTTCGTGCTTCGAACAACCATTTGCATGTCCTATTACGCTTCCGCGACATTACAGATGCCACTTCTAAAGCGTCGATAAAGGTATACAGGATCACATCAATGTAAAAGTATACACCTGCATACCGACATTGTGTTCACCTACATGTGTATCTTAATGCATATATGATGTAAATTGACGTTCATTGCATCATCATTTAAGTCTAATACAAGAGTAACAAACATTAAATAAAGATTAAAATAAATTTACAAAAGCCTTACAAATACCTTTTTCCTGCATTGTACTTTAATTGTATATCTGATATTTTTAACGTGACATATTAATGCCTTAGTTAATAAACACACTATCTCTCTCATCTTGTGAACTGTCTTTATGTTCATAGGGTACACTATTTTATTCCCCCCTGCTACTTAATAAATAATGTTTCTAATAAAGTCAGTTATGAAGCATAATTAACATATTTTGTCTCTTTGTGGATACTCGCAGTGATAATCTGAATCAGAATTATTACAGTGAATTTTCAGTATTTGCACTTATTGATGTTGCTTAATCATGTATATATATTTAAAAGCCATACTTATATCACATTTAGTTCCAAGTTTGTCCAGTTATATCTCTGAGCACAAAAATCATAACAACATTTGCAAGAGACCGAGTCCTCTAAATGCGACAACTTCAATATGCAATCACAAAAACATATACTATACTTACTGAAACAAAATGCCCCTTGTCATACAAAGGAAAATTCCGTCAGCAAAATTAAATCTTCAGTTCCACGTTTGACTGTCTTTGTTTCATGACAATCCTCAATTCGTAATATTAGTTCTCTTATAACATTTACAAATAATTTTAGTTCAAACCATAATCAGTACTTTTCATTAAACCTAACATATGTTTCAGAATTCCTTTTATCAGTCATATTCATTTTTTGAATATTTGTTGTTTGATGAAATGGAGCCAGCCTCAATTTGATTATCCAAAATTGATTGTAAAATTGTGCATAGTCTATAATTTTCATATACCTAATAGACGTTTTAGGACTTTTTCCTTGAGTCAATATTGACATAGTATTAACATGGCGTGATATGGGGCAACATTTTGCAAAACATTTATAATATTATAGATCATTCAATATCTCAACTCTATAATCAAATACACTAAACGCCAACAGAAACGTTACCCCTATTTGAATTTAAATATCATAAAACGTTAAGTGCTTAGAGGAAGTTGGTTTGTTGCATCTTAACATTCCATAAATTGAGCCCATGTGCTAAAATTACAGACTTGAAAATGTTCTGAAAATTGCGTTAACGTCATATAGTTTCATGGATGGGGTCAAATGTCCTATTTTCGAGCATAGAAATGGAAGAGAAAATTGTAAAAAAAAATCATACAGTGAGCCAAAATGTTATTGTCTACTTTGATAATGCATGCACAATTATAAACATATATTAAATATTATATTAAGTTAGTTATGTTTTTGGGGTGATTTTTTCTTAAAACATTGACCAAATACTGAGATTTGTGAAGTTTCTCTTCTAAATATAATTTCAGGGTTCTAAGATAATCTTTTGGATGACAGTTTGACAGCAAAAGATACAATTCAATTCATGTATTCCTTGAAATTTACATTTCATCGGATTGGTATACAATAAATGAATAACTTTGGACGGATAGTTTAAATATGCTTAAACAAATGATGCATTGAAATATAACAGCAGGAGAATGTACACACTAATTACACGTACATTACATATTTCTTATTTTAACAGCGTTAACAAGGAATTTGCACAGATTACATAATTGGGTAGTATTTTGAATAGTGAATAATTGAACAAGTTTATAAACGGAAGGATATTTCCAATAATATTGCTTAATATACTATGTACTATATTTATATCTAGAACACTGCAGGATAAAATGAAATTCATCCTCAACAGCTGTTGTACAAAATTTACATAATACACACCAACGCATATTTCCTCAAATTTAGGCCAAAGTGAAAACACTTATTCACACCCAGTTTGTTTCCATAGAGATAATATTAAAACACAATTAGTGTCCTCGGTGCCAGTGTGTAATTTAAGGAGAAACCATGATACCGAGGAAATGGTAAGGTTGTAGACCCTGATAGGATAGGAAAAACCCGAGGATCCGAAGCATCCGAGGGTTTTTCCTGACTATCTGGGTTTACAACCTTACCATATCCGAGGTAGAATGGTTTCTCCATATTATCAACCGTTTGAGTGTAAAACAGGCTTTTTAGCTCATCAGGCCTGAAAGGCCCGGTGGGCTTATGACATGGCATGGTGTCCGGCGTCCGTCCATCCGTTTGTCCGTCCGTCCGTCCGTCCGTAAACTTTTTGCTTTTTCGACTTCTTCTTCAGAACCAATGACTCCACAGAGTTGAAATTTTATGTGCAGACTCCTTGGCCAATGGGGAGTCTACATTGAAGAATTCGTGACCCTGTGACCCCAAATGTGGTCACAGGGGTCACATCCTTAAAAACCTATTTTCATCTTCTTCTCCAGTTCCAAAAGGTCTAGAGAGCTGAAAAGTTGTGTGCAGACTACTTGGCGGATGGGGATTCTTAATTCTAGATTTTGTGACCCCGTGATCCCAAACGGGGTCACTGGGGTCACATCCTTAAAAACCTATTTTCATCTTCTTCATTTCCAAAAGGTCTAGAGAGCTGAAAAGTTGTGTGCAGACTCCTTGGCCAATGGGAATTCTAAATTGTAGATCTCGTGACCCCGTGACCCCATTTTGGGTCACCGGGGTCGCATCCTTAAAAACCTATTTTCATCTTCTTCTTCATTTCCAAAAGGTCTAGAGAGCTGAAAAGTTGTGTGCAGACTCCTTGGCCAATGGGAATTCTAAATTGTAGATCTCGTGACCCCGTGACCCCATTTTGGGTCACCGGGGTCTCATCCTTAAAAACCTATTTTCATCTTCTTCTTCATTTCCAAAAGGTCTAGAGAGCTGAAAAGTTGTGTGCAGACTCCTTGGCCAATGAGGAAACTAAAATGTAGATCTTGTGACCCCGTGACCCCAAATGGGGTCACTGGGGTCACATCGTTAAAAACCTATTTTTATCTTCTTCTCCAGTTCCAAAATGTCTAGAGGGCTGAAAAGTTGTGTACAGACTCCTTGGTTAATGGGGATTCTAAATTATAGATTTGGTGACCCTGGCCTGTGGCCCCAAATAAAGGTCTCTCAGGCCATTACCTAAAAACCTATGTTCATCTTCTCCAGAACAATTGTACCGAGAAGGCTGTACAATATTGTGTGAAGACTTTTTAGCTAATGGGGATTTTAAATTGTAGATGTTGTGCCCCAAATAAAGGCCTCAAGCCATGACCTAAAAATCTATTTCAGTCTTCATCATTAAACAATATAAACCCTGATGAGCTACAGAGGCCATGGCTCTATTTTTACTTGTTATCGCGTTATATTAAGGATCCCTGGCGTTATATTGATGATCCCTTGCTGATGTCAGGCTGTTAACAGCCGCGCTATATGAGTTGCGTTTGTACCGTGAAATCTCATCTGCCCCGTTGGTGCAGTAGACTAAGGCGTTAACTCAGTTACTACAGGTGATAGTGGATACGGGTTCGAGACATACTTTCTTTAAAACATTTGCAGTTTATATTCTGTCGTAAATTTAAGAAATTTTTCAAAATTAGTCTAAGTTAGTTTCTTCAGACCTTTACTTTCAAGCCGTCATCTTAGCAAATATATTAGGGTTTACAATCAGTATAATTCCTTCTAACAGTGTTTACAGCGGCGTTAAACCCAAACTCACCTTACCTCACCTCACCTCACCTCTAACAGTGTTTACAACTGTCTGTGTAAACCCTCCTGGAGGGACTTACAATGTTGCAAATGTATGTAATAAAGTGGTTATTCTGAAATGGTTTATACTTCTATGCCAGTTGGTTTCAGAGAAGATTTCGTTAACACATCATGTCTCTTTAAAGATTTAGTCTCCATTGTTGTTAACATTAATGTTTACCTGAAACGTTGATCTTCCTGTGCAAAGAAAATGGCTGCTATGCCTATATTTGAGCGGGGTCAGGGCCAAAAGTATAAAAATCGAACCCCTAAGTGCCACGTGCAGCGGTTCTAGAGGTGAAGTCGAAAATGTGAAACGTTTACGGACGCCGGACCCCGGACGCCGGATCTAATAATTTGTAATTCTAAATGTTAGTTTAACATATAATAATAATAATAATACTGTGTACTTATATCGCGCTAGCCTCCATACACCAAGTGCATGCTCAAAGCGCTACAGACATTATTACCCTGGTATAAGGACCAACATCGTTTTTTTTTCATTCTCAACTCCCTTTGGAGTATGCATACTATTTCTTCACTTGCAAACATTAGCTTTTCCGAAAAGATTATTTCTAATCTCTAATCCCCTGGAAAATACGGTTATTACAATTTACGTAAGTATTTATTACATTTTACCGCAAGTAACCGTTATTACAATTTACGTCAATTTTTATTACAATTTGCGTCTTACATTTTACGTCAAGATTTATTACAATTAACGCTGGTATTCCAATTTACGTCAATTTTATTACAATTTGCTGCAAGTATTACAATTCACGTCGTTATTACAATTTACGTCATAGCAGGGCGCCTTTTACACCCACATACAAAGATAGAGATCCACGTTTGCCCAATCGTGTATCAGTTTACATATATTCTCTCCAGGTTCGAAACTGGTTGTAAATCTAAAGACCATGTCACGATTATTTCCACCTTATTGCATAGACACTGTTGTCATATCTTCTGTCATATTGAGGTACAGATATCCAAAAGTTAGAAATCCATTTATTTCCCTGAAGCACAGGACATCCACAGTGGTACGAAAACGGATCCAGCGTTCCAAGCCACCCAGTCTGAAATAAAAACAATTTTCAAGAGTATCATTATATTAAAAATGACTAGTTTGAGTGTATTGCCTAAAACTCCTGCTTTTTTACGATAAAAGACTATCCGATACATAATGACGAGCAGTGAAATACTGGGATTTATCAGTGAAATAAACTGTCTATCAAGCTACAGTGAATATAACTTATATTTTCACTACGAACGGTGACTGATATAATTTGACGTCATAAAACAATGGTTTCGCGGGGCGACCGGCTGTTCCTTGCGGCTGCTTGGCGTGAAAACGACCTTTTTCGGACGTAATTACATGGATAATATCATATAATAAATGTAAATGTTTGAAAAATACCATGTTTATCTCATCGAGTGAGGTAGAAAGGTTATATTTTCACGAATGGCGCAGCCACTTTTAACCACACGGTATTAGTCAAGAAAAGACAGATATCCTTTATTTATAAACTCATTATGACGCTGACAAAAAATAGTTTTCTATTCTAGTATGTGATAAATTACAAACTGTTGATATTGCAATTCACAAGGAAAACAATATGTGAATGAGGCAGAATTCTCAAGTTGTATTTTTGGTTAATTCATAATACTTTTTAAGCCTCTCTTGCAAAAACTAAAAGGTTGGCATTTGCTTGAATTGATGTTACGGTTCCGGTTAAGATGGTATGTTTGAAATGCGATTAGAATGTGCTCTTTAGTAACGTTCTCAAGTTGTTAATGATGATGTGCCACAGCGTTGTATCCCTCGAATGAGGAAGTTGTCACCGAAATTTCATTTTAGTTATTGTACTGATTCCAAGTTGTCATCCATAGTGTTCTTTTTCCCAAGTTGTCATCCAAAATAAGTGTTTTGATTCCAATATGTCATCAATAATAAGTGTTCTGATTCCAAGTTGTCATCCATTATAAGTGTTTTGATTCCAAGTTGTCATCAATAATAAGTGTTCTGATTCCAAGTTGACATCCATAATAAGTGTTCTGATTCCATGTTGTTATCCATAATAAGTGTACTGATTCCAAGTTGTCAACCATTATACGTGTTTTGATTCCAAGTTTTCATCCATAGTAAGTGTTCTGATTCCAAGTTTTCATCCATAATAAGTGTTCTGATTCCAAGTTTTCATCCATAATAAGTGTTCTTATTCCAAGTTGACATCCATAATAAGTGTTTTGATTTCAAGTTGTCATCCATAATAAGTGTTCTGATTCCATGTTGTTATCCATAATAAGTGTTCTGATTCCATGTTGTCATCAATAATAAGTGTTCTGATTCCATGTTGTTATCCATAATAAGTGTACTGATTCCAAGTTGTCAACCATTATACGTGTTTTGATTCCAAGTTTTCATCCATAGTAAGTGTTCTGATTCCAAGTTTTCATCCATAATAAGTGTTCTGATTCCAAGTTTTCATCCATAATAAGTGTTCTTATTCCAAGTTGACATCCATAATAAGTGTTTTGATTTCAAGTTGTCATCCATAGTGGGTGTTCTTATTCCAAGTTGACATCCATAATAAGTGTTCTGATTCCATGTTGTTATCCATAATCAGTGTTCTTATTCCAAGTCGTCATCCATAGTAAGTGTTCTGATTCCAAGTTGTCATCCATAATAAGTGTTCTGATTCCAAGTTGTCATCCATAATAAGTGTTCTGATTCCAAGTTGTCATCCATAGTAAGTGTTCTTATTCCAAGTCGTCATCCATAATAAGTGTTCTGATTCCAAGTTGTCATCCATAATAAGTGTTTTGATTCCAAGTTGTTATCCATAATCAGTGTTCTTATTCCAAGTCGTCATCCATAGTAAGTGTTCTGATTCCAAGTTGTCATCCATAATAAGTGTTCTGATTCCAAGTTGTCATCCATAATAAGTGTTCTGATTCCAAGTTGTCATCCATAGTAAGTGTTCTTATTCCAAGTCGTCATCCATATTATGTCTTTAAAGGGCATTTGGTAGTGGGAAAAAATAAGAAACCAATATTTACTGAATAACAACTACTTTATTGTGAACTTACACGACGTATGAGAGTATATGCTTACTCCTTCATGTTTATTTTCACAAAAGCGATCTTCCGGTATGTTATTAGTATACTGTTTACAATCATATGGTTAAGAAAACGTATTGTTATTAAGCGTGGTAAGAATTCATACAAGAACTTGACTATTGTAAAATAAAGATGTTGATCATCCTCATTTAATTGTAACCAATCAGAGCCCGTTCTGCTACTCACCTCGGGATCACGTATGTTATTGTACCACATAATAGCTTTTCCCTTCTCTGGAGTGATAGTAATGGCGGCATGTTGGCAGCTTCTCGTCAAGTTTTGCTGAAAAATCTATCAAGAGAATTGTTGTGACAAGCGAGAGATAAGTATGAAAGGCTGTAGTAGCCACTCTAATATGGGTCGCTTAAAGGGACAGTAGCACGTTTTTTGCATATTTTATTTTTTAGAAGTTCCCATTTATAATGAAAGGTTATGTCATTTATATCTACTTTAGAGGGTAAAACATCTTATTACACAAACCAATTATCCGCAGCGGTAATAACGGTGTTACGTTTAAAGTAAAAACATTGCATGGCGGCCATTTAATTGTGAACACATTTTTTTATTTCGAAATGACAAAAACTGTTCCCATAGCTTTGCGGAACCATATACACTCATTTTTCAACTTGATTTTCCGAAGAAAAAAGTTTGTTTTACTATTGGTGCCATTATTTTTCAAATATATTTTATCGACTTATTTCAGTGAAAAAACGTGCTATTGCCCCTTTAATGTGCTTTTCAACTTTAGCTTTCACTTTATTTATAATCAATCATGTAATGAACAATATGTCAAAATGGCCGTTGGTTAAAATAGGAAATTTTCAAGTACAGTCATATATACATACAAACAAAAGTTTAAATGATCTAAGCATAGCATTGATAAGGTTTCTTTGATTTTGAAATTACAGAGAGTTTTATGTTTATGAAGTTAACTAAGCTTCTTAAAAAGATAAAGTCGCGTGTGGTGAATAGTTGTCTATAAGATGAAACATTACGAAGTTAAGTTGTGATGGAACATATCTTTTTCTAGTTTCAAGAAGGACAAGGAAAAATATAATGAAATTCCTCTGCATTTGAAGGTGAGTCGTTATCCCGATTCAACTATCAAAGCTCTTTTATTGTGTTTTGTTGATTTAAGGAAAACAATATCACCTACACGCTCAAAACTGACGGACGCTTTGTCAGCGAATGGGAAGGCTGTCTCTCCTCCTTCCTCAA
The DNA here is from genome assembly GCA_936450465.1 of Gibbula magus. Taxonomy (NCBI): domain Eukaryota; kingdom Metazoa; phylum Mollusca; class Gastropoda; order Trochida; family Trochidae; genus Gibbula; species Gibbula magus. Next base: position 71,771,669 of record OW388299.1, on the reverse strand, counting down.
CATCGTTCAGATACATCAGCACTGTTATATACCTGCAACAGTCAATTATTGTTGTCAAAGTTGGTCTCCTTGCCTCATGCCTACGAGAAGACCGGGTTGCTGTGACATATATATTCTGCTTGTAAAACCTACGTTATAAAGCACAGACAGGGATATACTTATGTTTAACATTTTTTAATAAAATTTGAAACACAAAAACAGTATGCAATACATCCAGCCACAATCTCACGTCACGGATCAATGTAAAGTATTGTTATTCCAAGTTCATAATGGTATGAAATGTATGATATTTTATGATATATATTGTAGTTTCGCATCCGACTGGATCCGAAACCTGAACCTTAGTTTCGTATCACTAGGCTTTGCATATAACTACTGTTTCAAAGTGTAAAACGCTCTGAAATTCGAAACATTCTGATTTATGTCTTTGAAACGTCGAGGTCATTATTGGGATTCATCACTCCCTTATTAAACCTTCAGGTCGTTGACTTTACCTTTCGCAAATGACAAATGATTCTTATTGATGTAATGCATTTTGAATCGGATGTCATCTTTTCAATAGGGCCGTGTTCACTGGAGGTTTCAAAGTAATCGCTCAATTAGCGATTACTTTTTAACCTCTCTTGAACGCGATTGCTCAATGTAGCGAGCGAACTTTGAGGTTTTGCGCCGTGTCGTTGAGAGATGTCGGAGAGAATGAGCGCTACTTGCGCGCTACTTGAGCGCTACATTGAGCAATCAATGAGCGATTATAAGCGCTCGTTGTTATGGAACGGAGCCTAGGTGTATTGAAAGAACTCGGGACAAATGTTTCATTCAATTAATTTGTTTTAATATGATACCTGAGACTCGATCTTTGCAAGTCACCTTGAAGAATTATTCTTAAGATATTCGAATGCTTGGATTTATTATATTTCATGACAAGTCATGTGCAATTTCTCCGCCATTTGAACCAGAAACTAAACTAGAGGGAGTATATTTTGAGTTGTAATGTTTCAACTGAAGCATATAATATAAATGTGATACGAATAATTCATAACAATAATTTTCAGAGATACACATATAAACTTTGATTCAGTTGGTTACTATGTTGATATATGATATAAAAAATAACAAATAGACTCACGGTCACTTCTTTAAGCTGCCAAAATCGTTAATTTTAAACTGTAAACATTTAGCTTTGATACATGGTCCATCGATAAAACAAAATACATTACTAACATACACCATACACTGTCAAGATGCAGATTTATCACGAGAGTTTGAAAGGGTTATTAAATTTTTTTGGAAAAAATTGCAACAGCTAATGTTCCGATCAATTCAGATAAACAAGATTTAAATATGGAGGACAATGTATCACAATTTTGCTTAAAATATTATTAGATGCACCATAAATTACTAAATTAATATACACGAATCTTGTTTTGGTCCATACCTTACCTGCAAAGATTACATTTGTCAAGAGAGTGAGGGAAGGGGGTGTGATGACAACATGGCTTGGCCATTAGAACCTCTCTTGGAACCTTGGACCCATCGTGATGACATGCATAGTGCCCGCCAACTTCATAGTAACCGACCTGTAAAACAGATATCCCTTGAAAGAATACACCTACTTGTATAAATCAATCACATTCGTTATTTAAAAGGTACATCCATTTTGTTGTTGGGGGTCACATATTACAAGCGTTATAAATGTTGTTACTTTATCGAGAAGTACCGACTGTTACCGAAAACTACCATTTTGATGATAGTAGACTTAGCATATTGACTAGGTACTAGGTAAAAGTAGTGATTTCTGATCGAAAACAGGACAATGCACAGCGTGTGGCGCGCGCCAATGCGTCAAACGTAACTTTGGAATCTTAATTATAACAGACAAGAAGACAAATTTGAGTTGATAATGTGTAATAGGTCATCACATAACTACTGTGCATGTAAATGGGACGTGCAATTTCGGTTTCTGCACATGCATAGTGATGTTACTCGATTTTAATTGGAAACAAGTAATTATGATATATTTGGAGATTGAGGATACATTTGCAGACTGAGTGAATTTATTTGTATTGTAGACAGCACATGTGGTGAGTTGGAACGTATTAAAGCCAAATAAAATGTTATGAAACACAATGGATGCACCTTTAAGTAGATTTAAACGACGTATTGTGCTATGAGTTAGTTAATAATGATGTAAATCTTCGGGGTCAGTTTTTTTTCAATTTTCGGGGCTTACTTTCTTCTACAAAAACCTCGAAGGCGTACTTTGCTCCATATTGGGGATACATGGTCTAATTTTAGCACAACACGCATTTTTTGTTTAAGTATTCCTCCATTAAGTTGCATGACACTCGGCCCTCTTGTGAATACTTCTGTCTCAGATGATCTTCTGAGGATGTGATGAGGAAGAAATGCAACTTTTACACACTATTATAAATCTTCGCTGTTCGATGAATCAATATGCTTTTAGTCAAGCATTATGTCACAGTTCATTCAAGCATACCCACATCCATTTAAATACAAGTTATGCTGAGAAAAGGTATCTGCACATGAATGAAAAGTTTACTCTCCACAAAGAATTACTTATTAAAGGGAAGGTTCTACCTGAGTCCCATCCATGTAGGGACAATATGTCAATATGTGTAAATACCTGAAATCCTTCACCTTCATCTAATAGGTCATCAGACAGTTCTGTCAGAGAGGCTATTCTGAAAAAATAGAACCATTGGCTATGTAGATCATCAAGTTTTACACAATGAACTTAGGGATCATAGTAACGTTCCAAAATATATCATGTGTGGCCCCTGTGTTCTATATTTGAGGTGACAGGGTCACCAAATCTACAATTTAGAATTTATATTGGCTAAGGAGTTTGTACACAACATTTCAGCTTTCTAGAGCTTACTGTACTGGAGAAGAAAATGAAAATAGGTTTTTAGGTTATGAACTCTTTGATCCCTATGACAAATTTCGAATCCCCATTTTTGGCCAAGCAGTCTGTACATACAATTTCAGCTCTCTAGGGTCGCTGGTTCTGGAGAAGAAGTCGAAAAGTGAAAAAGTGTGACGAAACGGCATGTCATAAGCCCATCGGGCCTTTCATGCCAGATGAGCTCAAATAAACAGAAAGGTCAAACGATCTTTGCATCTATAATTTCTTTCTGGTAGTATTGTCTTGATAATAATAATAATAATTTGGAAACGATGTCCCCAACGCTATGGAAAAAACAGTTCTCATTTAGAACAGCTTATCTGTTAAGTTAAAAGTGTAAGATATGCTTATTGAGAATACCGACTCGGTTAGACCAAATTAAATGCTTTCCAGTGGAATACTCGGAGCCTAGTCCTCCTTTAATATATATTAAGATAAATTTAAGTTTCATCACTGTAGAGAGTTATTGAAAATGCTAAACGACGTTCTTTGTGTTATCATATTTACGAATAGAGTGAGTAGTTTTGTATTTAACGAGCGAAAGCGAGTTATATACCAATACCATTCACGATTTCCATGTTTATGCAAATGTGACGTCTTTAACGTCGGGGTATCACCATCCTCGGTTACTCATGGTTTTATATATGCTCCGTTACTCTCCACTATATCACCCATGGGAAACTATGTCAGCGAAATCTGTACTCAAATTACCCGCCCTTGGCCGGCGTGACGAAGTCAGTAACCAAAGAAGATACTCAATACGTTAAGACGGAAATGGTCAAGGGCGAGAACCGGTGACGAAGGGCTAACAAAATGATCTCGCGTGCTTTGCTACGAAGTGATACGAATTGTCATTGGCTCGCAGGTCCAAGCTGCGTAGCGGTTTGATTGGCTCACGCCGGCCAAGGGCGGGTAATTTGAGTACAGATTTCTCTGATGAAATTTCCCATGGGTGATATAGTGGAGAGTAACGGAGCATATATAAAACCATGGGTAACCGAGGATGGGTATCATGAGCAGTGTTAGATGTAATGACATATGGTCACATTTGGAACTTGATATGTTGAGACAATAGTGAATATATCCTTCATAAACGGGGGTGTTACAATATAAATTCAAATATTTTCAAACTTTCTTTACGGATTTTTTTTTTACCGTTTCTGGAGATAGCGGAGTCTTGGGTCTGAGTCGATTCTGAGGAAGGTGTGTCGTCCTCGTCTTGTGTTGGCACCGTGGTCTCTCTTGACGTAGACACCAGATGAACCCAGCATTCCGCTTTGTTTTAACCCCTGAGTCAGTGCCTTCTTAATCAAGTAGTCACATTCGTCATCCGTCAGGAAATTTGGAATTTCTGTAATTAATCAACGCTTATTTGAAGATAGTAATTTGTAATTAAAAAAAGATTATATATGACATCAACGCAATAGTTGACGAATATAATACTTATATATATTTATACTAGTAATTTTTCTTCTTTACAAAGTACTTGCCTGACTGAAAAACACCCATTGTACTGATGGGTGTGTAGGTGTTTGGATTGGTGTATGGATTGATGGACGGATATATATATTCTGTCAGTAATTGTATGTATGCTGTGTGCGGTATATGTTTTGAGTGAGAAGAGGTGAGTTGGATTTTAACACAGTTTTCAAGAGTATTTCACTTATATATCACGGCTGCTGTTGTTATTGCAGGAAGAAATGGTGACTATGCACCGCAGGAACAACTTCGAGCATCGGCTGGAATTAGCAAACCAAGGGTTTTACTGTGCTGAAATGCGGTGAAGCATTGCATTCTAACTTAATTGAATGTAGAACAATTCTCTACAACAAACAAAGATGACATTTCGAGAAGAGAGAGAATGGTAAATATGCATTCTCATTAAAATCATATGGATCGTACCCTGCTGCCACGAACGAGGTAAGAGTGTTCATTTCGATCATGTTTACATGAATTAGACTAAAATTTAGGCTAAAGGGGATTTTTATTGAATAACTGTACCTTCATCTTTTGTGTTATATATTTCAATACTACCAGTTCCATGTGTATTCAGTTTATCTAGACTTGCTGAATAAGGATCTAGACTGTATTAAAGGCTCTTGTTTTTACACAGTCATTGGACAGGACTAGTAAAGACGATGCAGGCTTCTCATTCGGGTAATACCGCCCGATATAGGCCTACTCGTCATTGTGGCAGAGTTATCCCTCACCTATCGGCTCGGGTAACACTGTTTTCAGGATATAGTGACTATATGACTCGAGAGAAGCATACAATCATGAATTGTACCGTTATCAATCTCATTAAAATCATATCTTTGATTCGTTCCCAAGGTCAAGCTTTGAAAACATAGGTTGTCATTCAATCTCATTAAAATCATATCTTTGATTCGTTCCCAAGGTTAAGCTTTTAAAAAATTGGTTGTCATTCAATCTCATTAAAATCATATCTTTGATTCGTTCCTAAGGTTAAGCTTTAAAAATCTGGGTTGTCACTCATCCAAGATCTGACGGAATCCCGTAGAGCTCCGTGTTCGCAGGAAGTTGAAAGTTTCTCGTTGAAAACGTATGATTTCAGATTTCAGACACGGGGCTCTACGGGATTCCGTCAGATCTTGGATGAGTGACAACTCAATTATGTCGAGCCGGATCGAGGAACTATTTTAATGAGATTATACCGTTACCCACCTAAGAGTGTTGGTTTCTGTGCTCTCGTGACACGGACATGTGTCATTCCTGGCACTAGGTTCAATGACGTCATATTGCCAACCTGTAAGAAGGAATATTATTTGCAAACTAGTGACTAGCAAACTTTATAGATTCCTCGCCACAAGTTTGAGCACGTTTTGTGCATATTATATTTTCTGGAATTTGCAATTTATGCAAGTTTATACAATATATATTGTTACGTATATATTGTTATATTGTTAATATAGATTTAATTACGCGTCCCAAAAAACCGCATCAATAGAACACGTATCCGTATTGGTAGAAAATGGAGCAACGTAAAAAACGACAATTTGGTGGAACTCTTCAGTGTACGAGGTAGATAATTAGTTTATCTCAAGCGGTTTTTGAGAGTTCAGATAGCTACACTGAGTGTTTAGGTATCTCTACAACAGTCAGATATCTTGAACTACCAACGAGTGGCCATTTTAGAGTGAACAAATAAAATGGCCCCTTGAAGGGAAATGGACTGGAATGGCTTTACCGAACCATGTTAGAAACGGCGGGCTACAGTGCCTTTAAGGTGAAAAACAGTGTACATGCTATAAATAAATAATTTTGATCATATCGGATCAATCAGGGAAGACGAGTCTTTACATGACGAAAACCATACATAATGTAGAAATATAGACAACATATGCAGACTGCCATATAAGTTTTAAATCATTTAAATGATATGTTTACCTCGCCCGGATCAATCCGGGGAAGAATGTATTCCCGGTTTTCAAGTTTGGAGCATGTATTGTTGACGCCAATAAAGTCGATGCATTCGGAGTTGTTATTCCAACATGCTGTTGAAAAACTATGGCTCTTGAGAAGGGTAATACAGGATACTATGAAGGTTGAAATTAGTTCTGCAAACAAACAAACAAACAAAAAAACATCAAAATAGAAATTAAGACATTGTTCGTACATGTCTTGTCTTTTCTTAAAGGGGCCGTTACACGTTTTTTTTGCAATTTTTTTTACTTTAGAAGGTAAAAAATCGTATTTCACAAACCAATTATCAACAGTAGTGATAATGGTGTTGCATATAAAGCAAAAATTTGCATCGCGGTCATTTTATTGTGAACACATTTTATTATTTCGAATGACAAAAACGATTCCCATGGCTTTTTCTGAGCCATGTTCACTCATTTTTAACTTGATTTTCCGAAGAGAGAAGGGTGTTTTACTATTAGTGACAGGATTTGTCAAGTACCTTTCGTCGACTTAATTGAATGACAAAACGTGCTACTGCCTCTTTAACGTCTCCTGGCGTGACATAAATGTATACACATAATATCAAATTAGAAATAAGAAATGAAAACAAATTTACTCATACATTATTGAGTTTTGATAGGTGCGACCGAAGCTTGCACGTTTCACCGCATTACATAACAATAATAATATTTTCTTCCTGCAATAATACTTGTGGCCGTGAAAAACTGAAATACCATGACTGAAAAGCGGTTTTAAATTTAACTAAATCCATCAAATAAAGGATAAATAATAATATATAACAAAATACATTGTAAATGATAAATTAATCTGTCGCTCACACTTACCTTTCCTCATGATTAGCACAATTGCTCTTCAGCATATCAAGGTAAATCTCTTATATACTAGTTGCATTATACTCATACTTCTATATTTGTGTTTGCAGAACTGTTCTACAATTAAATTAGCAATTTGGTCTTTTAAGAGAGCGTATTAACGTCGAGATGGTCAATAAATGCGTTTTCAATAGGCAGTGATTTCATGGAGAGTAATGGTGAACAAACATGCACATATATCAATATAGATAGTGTTTAATCAGAGGATATAAAGCCAATAAATGTTGAAGAGATAAAAGCATATTGATTTGATATATATATATATATATATATATATATATATATATATATATATATATATATATATATATATATACACACACACACACACACATAGTTTTATTACCATAGTGAAGAGGACAAGTTATAATCACTTTGAATTCAATTATTTGGATGTTTAGTTGAATTTATACCTAAAAAAGTTATTCATGTCAATCAATAATTATCAATAAAAATATTCCATTTTGGTATAAGTATTATTTTTTATAAAAACGACGTGATATTGACAAACATTTTTAACTTTTTAACCTAAACAATTGAAGAGAGTCATCTTTGAAAAAGCTGAGAATCACGCGACTGTTTTAACCATGCCCCTATTTTTAAACGATTGGCTACGGTTTTCAATATCATGGCCGGCCCATGGCCGAGAGGCTGTTCAAATTTGTGTTACACAAACATTATTTTCTAATTTTTAATAATGGGTCTAGCAGTAACATATTTTAGGTATTTATGAACTCCGCCCATGCAAAGGAAATTTTTTTCTCATGGGCGAGATTTCCCATGGGCGAGACCTCGCCCATGGGCTAGGTTTCCCATGGGCTAGATTTCCCATGGGCCAATGTTGACTTTGGCAAACATATAATGTTTGTGAAATGTTGACTTTGAAAAAAAAAGGTTTGTGAAATGTTGACTTTGGAAATATTGACTTTTAAAATATTTATTGATTTTGGTGGAAGTGTTACTTTGATAAAATATGGACTTTGGTTACATTTTAATACGTATTTTGAGTTATATGAATGGTTGACTTATGAAATATTCATTTTAGTGAAATGTTGTGTAGTTTAAGTTTAACGTATATAAAATGTTAACTTTGGTGACATGTTGACTTTGAAAAAGATATTTTGAATTTTATGAAATATTGACTTTGATCACATATTGACTTTGATGAAATGTTGACTTATAAAAGATAGTTTGAGTTAAGCGAATTGTTTACTTATATTAATTATGTTGTGTTAATTTATTGACTTTGGTGAAGTATGCTTATATCATGAAATATTAATTCCATATTTATTCCATTTTATTGACTTTGGTGAAGTTTGAATGTTGACTTTGATTATATATATTGAGTTTGGTGAAATGGTGATTTTGAAATTGATACCACTTTGGTGAAATGTTGACTTTGAAAATATTATAATGATGGTGAAATGTTGACTTCGGAAATATTGATTGACTTTTGTGGAAGTTTTACTTTAATAAAATATTGACTTTGGTGAAATGTTGACTTTGAAAAGATATATCGAGTTTGATGACATGTTGACTTTGGAACTATTGATTGACTTTGGTGAAAGTTTATCTTTAATGATATGTTAACGTGGTGACTTATTGACTTTGAGAATATATTTTGAGTATAGTGAATTGTTGACTTCTAAAAGATTGACTTTTGTGACGTAGTTTGACTTTGAAATATTTATTGGCGTTGTTGAAGTTTGAATTTAATGATATTTTGAAAACACTATGGTCTGGCTAAAGGAGCGCGTTTCAAACAGTAAGTATTAGATCATTTGACTACGCTGTTGCCCACAATACACCAGTCACCGAGACTGATGATTTATACACAACCAAGTGCAGGTTACAGATATATGATATATTAGACCTGTGTATTTGTGTGTATCAGAACACCATGTCTATGTAATGAGCGTGCCGTGGTATTACGTAACATGTCTATTCGGTCAACTAACCCATTGTTGTCAATTACGAAAATAAAACAGTCCATTTCTTACCTCACTTGTTTGATTCGATTTCGAGCGATTTTAATCATTGAATAGCACAGAACATACATACGTATATACATACATGCATACATTTTGTAATCTCCATTCATTCACCAAGAGATCAACACATATTTCATAATCGCTGAACTCTCCATTCTGACACATGATGAAAATATCTGCACACACACACACACACACCTGTAAATGTTAATGGCAAGTTATCGGTGCACTACCGTCGTGTAGTTATCGGTTAAAAACAGCGACGCGTCTCCCATACAGTGGCTACATGATAAAATATAAAATGTACAATATATTTTGATAAATTAACTAAGTCTTGTTTTTTTAAAAGTAGATAACAGTTTTATGAACTTTGATATAGTCGGAAAAGATGTTAGAATACTAGGTAAATATTGTGTTCTCAAATTATCAAGGACTACACAATTAAACATGTAATGAAACTCCTCTGCAATGCTTTTAGACGCGCATAATTTACACGTTCTTTCATCTCTTGAAACATTATACCAGCGGCCCGTCTCGATAGGTAAACTATGGTTAGAGGTTCTAAATCTCAATATTGGTAATGAAATATATTTTGGAAGGAGGATATATGCATCGAAACAAATGAAACGTAAAATATATGAGCGATTTGGAATGTAAAAAATCGAGTTGTACTGGAAATTCTATTTCATTAAAAGTATTGTCAATGAAAACTACAGGTAAGTTCAGTGCAGATATGTTGCAAAACAGATGACATATCCAGCATTCCCTATGCGAGAACAAATATTGATTTGACAAATAATGTCTTAGACATTACCTAAATAGTTATGTCTGCAAGAGTGGTTAGAGTAGTTAAAGGACAGCCGTTCTTAAATATGATCGAAGTCTGGCTAGTTTAATGAGGCCAAATACTGCATTCCATTTGCATGGACAGTAGTTATATGCCATATAAAATATTACCAACCCAAATCTTGGTCTGTTGTAGATTATAGGTTATCAAGATTACGTTCACTAATTGACGCGTGCCAGCCACGATGCATTATGAAGTTTCGATCAGAAAAAAATTACATGCTATTTTGTGCTATCATTTGTACTAAGGGGAATATAAATACCTAATTATATCCAGGTGGAAATATACATTTTTTACAAAACGCGTGAACAATGATACGTTTTAGAGTGAGGGAGAAAATGTGACTTTTTTTCTGACACGAGTTAGTTTGTTAATTTCTTATCAACCATACTTTCAATATGCCACAGTTACACATTTTAGGAGAAGGGGTAGCTGTGATAGGAACGACCCCGTTTTCCGGAGGCCTAGGGCTTTACACATACTTCGTCCACCTTAGGTCTTCAAATAATGTTACGGTCTCATCGATTGACCAATTAATGATTATATAGTAACAGTTAAGGTAAGATTGTTAATTAAGGACAATTTGAAAGTCATCAATATTACACATATTATGATATTTTATTTCCGAATAGTCCTTGCACACAGGAACCCGTTATCGTACACATTTGTAAATTATAGGTAAAAAAAACCTACCCCCTATATAACATACTCTATGTTATATAGGGGGTAGGGTTTTTTTTAACCTACGTTTTACCTACGTGTACGATAACGGGTTCCTGTGTGCTTGCACCGTTCCCATATAACATGGCATCAATGTATTTTGTTATGTGTTGAAGCGTACGTAAAATCCAACATTTCAGCCGTGTTTGGCGAACAACCACCACACAATTATAGAGTACTGAATTGAGATCTGAATCGCACGAATGAAAGGATTTCGTTATTGCGGAAGAAAACCATTTATAATACTGTTGTGTTAAACTTTCTGAAAGTTTAAATAACCTTTATGATAAAAAACATGCTGTATTTTTTCTGATCTTTAAAGCTCTCAGTGATCTGTTTGGAGTGTTACACCATATTTCAAATAAAAAAGCCCCATTTTTGTGCGAATTTTACGTTCAGATTCAAGTGTACAACTGAATTGACTATCGATACTATTGTTTTAAAAAAAATATCGGCACATGCAGCAACTATCGCGGTAAGGTCGATAGTTCGATCTATCGTTACACCCCAGGACGCGCTATCGATTCATCTTCACTGAAGTTATATAAATTTGAGATTCATGATTAGTTGAACCTGGCAATAAAATATCTTGATTTCTTTCAATTGTGTAAAGATATTGAAAGGCACCTAGCAAAATTTTCATTAAACCGAAATTGACAGATTTACAAAATATCATCGACGACGTTTGCTCTCGGGGAAAACAACCTATCCAGTCAAGTAAGATTCAGATTTAGAAAGCTTACCTTAGAAAAACATTCCATCACTCAATATCAACTTCCTCTTTACGGCCTCCACTACTGGCTGTGCTAAAATAGTGGATCGCTGCACGTGAAATGCGCAATGGGCTCCGATTTCATAGCACAGAAACCTTATGGAAATGCGGGAAGACTTAAATCAGCCAGTAATGGAGACTGCACACCGCAGGAACGTGTACGCTTGGAAATTGTTACTCAACGGAAGTGAACGAATTTATCTGCGAGAGGTCAGTTTAGTTTTGTGCATAATATATTTTTTCGACATGCAGTCTCACATAAAACTCTCTTTTAAGCTAGTTCTGCTCAGTTTCTCATTTCTAAAACCAACTTTGTGTTTACTAATGTCTACTATTTTACAGCCTGAAATATATTTTGTCATAAGTTCTTGAAAACCGATTTATCAAACAAATCGTCCCATAAAAACCACGTTGTTCCAACTCCAGAAAAGTTACTTTGGAGCTACAGCCATTCTAAAGTTCTAATGTTCCTAATATTTGTAATACTCTTTGGAATTTAATAAAATGTTGTACGCATATATGTAAAATTGCATCCATAATGTAAAACAACTGACAGATATTCGATAAAACACATACGTTTTCGCAAATATTCGTATTTCTGTTTGGACATAGAACATTTATCTCATTTTTCTCAATATAAGTTTAGTTCCAGATTGTTCTAACTGGTATATTTGTACACATGGAGATTACAAAACATTTTATATATTCTGTTTGTAAAGAATTTCAAAACAAGGGATTTCCATATCAGTTTATCGATATTTGACCTGAAATAAGCGTATAAAGGAGGAAAATAGCCGTAAATTTTGAAGATACCATTAGTTCCAAACTGTTCTATGTCCATGTCACGTGATCAAAAGCTTCTATTGGATTGGGTGATGATACATAGAACACTTTGGATGTGAGCAATTGTATGAAATATCTGGAGTTAGAACCACGAAAATACATAGAAAACCAATTTCTATATAATGCCATGAAACTTGCTGTGGAGATAGAATAAACCACCAGAATTAGTCAGAACACCCTAACTCAGTTTTGACAAAAATGGAGATAGAACAACGTGGTTCTCATGGGACGAAATTCCTTCACCAAATTGCACAAAAACAAACTGGACTCTCGCAGAGAAATTCGTTCAGTTCCGTTGAGTAACAATTTCCAGGCGAACACGTTCCTACGGTGTGGACTGGCAAGAGTTTTTCCTTGCGTAAGGAAGTTGCTCAATCCATATAATCCGAAGCAATCAACATATCGTCCGACATCACAACTGTCATATTGTAGTTATTTTCTTAACAAGGGCGTATTTTTCGTGAAGGTTAAACCGTGCCGCAGAGGTTGGAGTTGTAAAGTTGTGTCGGGTATCACAAATTTGGAAAATTTAAAGGTACATCCATTGTGTTGTTGGAGGTAAAATATGCCAAACGTAATAAATGGTCTTGCTTTATTGAGAAGTACCATTTTGATGATACTCGACTTAGTATTATGACGATATGAAGGTAACAGTAGTGATTTCTGATCGAAAACCGGACACTGCACCGCTTGTGGCGCGCGCCAATGAGTCAAACGTAATTTTGGTATCTTATTTAAACCAGACAAAATTTAAAAAAATGAGTTGATAATGTTTGATAGGTCATATAACTACTGTGCATGTAAAATGGACGTGCACTTTCGGTTTCTGCACATGCATAATGATGTTACTCGATTTTAATTGGAAACTAGTAGTTATGGTATATTTGGCGATTGGCGATGAATATGCAAGTTGGATGAATTTGTTTGTATTGTAAAAAGCACATATGGTATATTGACACGTATTAAAGCCAAATAAAATTTTATGAAACACAATGGATGCACCTTTAACGTTGGACATTTTGGCAATTGCGTTGCATTTTTATTAGAACTTAGGAAATATGTTAGGTCCAAAAACGTGTTTTATATAGACCGTCAATGGCAATGACCAACCGAGTTGAATCTATAAGCTGGTAATAAGTTCACTGTAAAATTTCCTAACGTGTTGTTTTTCTTCCGGGGTGGTTGGCGGGTAGGTATTAACCGTGAATTAGGGAGGGAATCGGATTAGGTTTGGTTTGCTTAGTGTAGTTCAAGCTTCTATTATGTTATTAAATAAGAATTTCACTTATGTGCCCTTACACGAACAGAAGTTCCTGTGCAATTTTATATTAAAGACAAACCATATGAATTTAATAACTTGTAAATGTGATGGCAGTCTAAAGCAAACTTGACACCACGTGAGGAATGCCTTAATCATTATTTGCCATGTTAATCTTCAAGTTTTAGATAATGAACAATAACATATAAGATGAGCTCCAGAGCCAATGACTCTATTTTAAAAGTTTTACTTATTGATAATATACTTTTCAAGAGATGTTTTTACTTAATTAGCCAACGAGTATATATGTTAGTGTTTCAAATACAAAATATTTTTTGAAAACCTACTTAGAATAATTATCAATCACTAGAGTTAAATGTTTTATCTACAACGTGTCATATGATATAACACATTTACTAATTATTGCGGTTTCTCCACTTATGATAGTTGAAAAAACTGCCAATCTCATTAAAATCATATCTTTGATTCGTTCCAAAGGATAAGCTTTAAAAAATTCGGATTTGGATGAGTGACAACTCAATTATGTCTAGCCTTATAGGAACGAATCAAAGATATGATTTTAATGAGATTTAAGAACTGCGAAATATTAAATGCATATTTTTCAATGCGATAGATTTTTAGTATTTTTTCGGTATGTCTATCAACATACTAGACAACTTCCAAACGCAAGGCATAACTCTTGCCAGTCTGCATTACTGGCTGATTTATCCCTTGCGGTATTTCCCTCGCTTTCTTGTGTCAAGACAGTGAATCGCTGCACCAGAAATGCATAGCGGGCCCGGATTTCCAAACACAGAAATACTGCAAGGCCTAAATCATCCAGTTATAGAGAATGGCAAGAGTTATGCCTTGCATTGGGAAGTTGCATACTAGATGGCTTTTTCTTGGACATTCGTGTAGCTTGAGAACAGTTATAAACGACATTTCTAAAATATATCAAATACTGTTAAATAACAATAAAAAAACTATTAAAAAAACAAAAAAACAATAGTTCAATGAGAATGTGAGCTAAAGAGTTCTCTCTATTAATAATGATGAGTGTAAGACATGAAGAGGTAATATAATTAACAGAGGGTCGTTTTAGCCAGTGCACCGGTTGAGCGCGCAGGGAGCTGTGACAGTGTGTTGAGTTTCGCAGGTATCTGTTTGCAGCCATTTTCATCACTAATAACGTTTTGGGTGGTTATCTGTTCAATAACTTGAGTCATTGATATATTTATATGCATATCATAGCCTATATATCCTTTTGAGGTCTGTAACATCGTTGTTGATGGCCGAACGACTCGCGGCGTGTCGAGCCAACGTGCTTCAAGTCTCTCAAGGCGTTTTTTGTCAATTATGTCCACTTTGTTTACTCTTGGGGATTTGTTAGTTAACTATCCATATAATTATCAATATTTTGATTTATTTTGACTGACGTCAACGCCAAACTCCATCGAAACATAATCTAATTCTGTTTGTGTATTTGGGTGTGACCGCCATTTTCTTTACCGGTGTAATACCAAATTGAACAACGTGTAATATGATTCACTTCCGGCTTGTAGAAAACATGTGATAAAGTTTTTTTTAGGTAGACTTGAATCTGGGATAGAACAAGAATGCCATTTCACTATGTATTCTGTTTAAAAATGTATCATGTAATGTGTGTTATGTTTATTGTAACGAAAATCACTCCTTGGTCAAAATTTGTACATTACCGTTTACATTACATAATTATTAATAAAAGCAACAATGTTAATAAAACTTCTAAGATGCCTAGCGGTTAGAACAATCGAAAAAAAGGTACTTTATCTGACAATAAAGGTATAGTTTTTTTGATGACGTGACAATCGAATGACGTGTCCGCTGTTGCATGCCGCTCCCTTAATTGTGATCAAGTGTGTCCAAGGGGGGGGTAATTTTAGTACAGATTTTTCTGATAGGGTTTCCCAGGGGTGATACAGTGGAGAGTAACGGAGCATATATAAAACCCTGGGTAACCGAGGATGCACCTTAGTTAATGTTGTTAATACTTTCCTGCTTATACTACCATCAAGCTTTAAGCTTCGAAGTGTCAAGGGGGCGGAATAGCGCAGTGGTTAGCGCATTGGGCTTCGGATCAAGAGGTCCGGGGTTCGAATCCCGCCAGGGGCACGGCAACTTTGTCTGCAGTAGAGAACTGTCCTACACGCAGTAAGGTTTGGGTGCAATGCTACACTGAATTTCAGCATAGTACCACCCATGGTTCGCTAGTTCCAGCCGCTGCTCGCAGGTTTCATCGCAATGCATAGCCACATGGCATTGCGGGCTTTCTCCCTGCCATAATACTAGCAGCCGCGATATAAGTGAAATACTCTTGAAAGCGGCGTTAAACCACAACTCACCTCACCTCACCTCCAAGGTATACGTTCCAATAACGTAGACTTACCGGAATGTAAACACCAGATTATCAATGATGCACTTATCCCCTGCTGGCCACCCAATTTTGTGATTGTGTGGATACAGCGTAAATAAAACATAACGTTCGGTGTCAATATTATGAATGGTTACATGAAAACATTACTGAGATATTATTTTATATGAACTATTATTTTTTAAATATTAATGGTTTAAGTTGGTGCATTTTCAATTTTATCATTTTAAAAGCATTCTACTCAACCAGGGTGTTGTAACTGCAAGCCTACTGCAATACTTGGATTGTTTGAGCAGCTTTTTGGTATTCAAGAATAGATAAAGTTGCAGGATCTTAGGCAGTAGTCCTTGGAAAAATCTTTGAGAGGGGTGGAGTGCTTGTCTAGATATGCCACTAAATCTTGTGTTCAGGGTATTTGGAAATGGGCATTTATTCTCCTCATTTACTGGGGGGTGGGGATTTCACCTTTTGGGATCTATCAAATTTACGTGCACTGATGATTTGTGTAACCTCTGATAGCTGCATGTAGAAAATAATTTTATTTTTAGCTCATCAGACCTGAAAGGCCCGATGGGCTTATGGCATGGCATGCTGTCCGTAAACTTTTCGCTTTTTCAACTTCTTCTCCAGAACTAATGACTCTAGAGAGCTGAATTTTTATGTACAGACTCTTTGGCTGAAGGGGATTCTAAATTGTAGATTTGGTTAATCCGTGACCCCAAATAACGGCCACAGCCTAAAAAACCCTGTTGTAATAAGGTTTGAACTCTGAGATGTTATGTGTGCTTCATTGAATAAAAGTAATCCCTTATAAATGACCTGAGAGAGAGCCATCTCATCTTTTTCATGTGAGAGTCCTAACATGTGGTTTGAGAAAATGCAGAAATTGAAAAAAGAAAGTAACTTTGCAGTTAATCTTCTTCAATATTAATGTGAAATATAATTTGACTTAAGATTAATATCTACATTATGGACATGTTTGATGTAACCAATGTGATTTGAGAACTGAGGAATAGCCTATGAACTGAATATTGTGGCAAAGGAATAAATTAAACAGGAGTTAAGAAAGTTTGTATTGTACATGAAATATGTGAACTGAATATGACTGGTGATAAATGATAAGATAAGACTATTAAAAGTAGCTACATGAGATTGTGACAACACATCTTTTTCTCCAGTCCAGAACAATATTTAAGTGTGGGGAAAACAACAATTAAAATATATAATTCACTGGCTGTGAGTCCAGGATCTGCATGTTGTGTAATTGCATTGTGTTGACCTGGGCAGTGACCACTCCCTGGTAGAGAGATGCAAACATCAGCTAGCTAATACACAGAGGTTTGAGGTTACTTCAAATTTCATAGCTGTGTTACAGTCTGTATGTGAGGTTGGTTTAATCTTAGACTCAGATGCTCAAGAGAATTTATTCATAAAATATCAACATTTTATTAAATATTGAAAAGCAGCCTTTGAGAAACAGGATTTTCTGAAACAGAACAGGGCTTCTTTTCATTATGTAATAAATGTTGATATTTTCAGTATACAAATGAGAACAAAACAATAAAATGCAAAAGTCTACAATATTTATTATCCCCCGCCACAACGAAGTTGGCGGGGGATATAGAAATGAGCTCCGTCCGTCTGTCCGTCTGTGCGTCCGGGCTTTTCCATTCCGGCCTCAAACTTCAAAACTTTTCAATATATTTTGCTGAAACTTTGTACAGGTATCAACCAAGTAGTCTAAATGTGCCTTTTGCTATATAGAAATTTGAGAATATTTTTTTTTTTAACGAATGCAAACAGTCTGGACTTAGAACCAAGAAGAGGGAAAACTATATTCCGGCCTCAAACTTCAAAACTATTCAATATATTTTGCTGAAACTTTGTACAGGTATCAACCAAGTAGTCTAGATGTGCCTTTTGCTATATAGAAAGTACATGCATTATATATTCAAAATGCATACCCCCCGGGTAAATATATTCAAAATTCCTACATGGCGGGGGATATGGCGGACTCTGTCTGCTTGTTGTGAATGTTGATTAATTTTGATAATAAATTTTATTTTTGATGACTGGCCAATGCTTTATTATGTGATATCTTAATCTTTTCCTTAGAGATAATGATTAACATAATTCCTGACGAGTTTCGGAGCCAGTGGCTCTATATTTGGTTAAATGATCGATGAAGTCATAACTCATGCCACCACTGGCTAATCATTGTAAAGCTTGCAGCATTTTATTAACTTTCTCTTGTAGTGTAGCTGCAGGCACTATAAATTATTCAGCATAAAGAATTTCAAGGACAATGATTTTTGTTATTTTAAGTGAATCAGAGGTTAACAACCATTTTCAAGTCAATAAGTCATGGTCCCACAGAAGCAAGTCAGAGTCTTCTCTGAAAGTCAATCCAATTTTGTAGTAACTGTTATGGCTTTTGGAAAGTGGCAAGTCATCGACTATTCAGCCATTGTTTAGGTGCATCACATTCTCAGGCCAATGATAAATATACAAATATGACATACAGAGTCCAGGGACTCGCCACCGCAAGCTATTGTGAGTCCCAGCAGATATAAGTGAGTCCCTCAATAAGTAAGCAAATTATTGATTAAAACCCTTTGAGTCCAGGGGACTCCCAGCTTTATATTTTATAAGTCCTTGCCAAATTTTATGAGTATTTGATGCAGGACTCTGTGGTAAATTAATTTATCACTGAAAGGTAATATTTTTCATAAGTCAGTGACCTGAAACTTACAGATTTTTTAAATCCTTGAAATCTTTTTTTTTATATTTTCAGAACTATGAGATAAAAGGACGAAAGTTCATCATGTCAACGTCAATGGTCACTGCTGTGTTTGATGGGGATAAGAGCGGGGGGAAATACAGGGTCCATGTGGATTCCAGACCGTTTGTCAGCGGTGCCAGGAAAATGGTATTCAAAGGTGCTTTGAGTGGCAATGGACCTAGAAACAATGAGATTGTTATTGTGAAGCCATTCAGAGAGTTTGCAGGAACCAAAGAACAGATTGACTTTGAAATATCAAGGAACGTGGAGGCCCAGAAAATTGCACAGGTCTACAACGAGACCATGAAAAACAGCGGACAATCTTTGAGATTCATTTTACCCTGCAAATCATCTCTAGAGCGAGTGCCACAAGTGTCCATGACCAACAACATGAGCAAAGCCAGGCAACTCCAGCCCGAGGAATGGGTCCTGATCGAGGAATACGTAGGCGACAATTTCAAGAAATTCATCGATGATCGTGGCCGAAGCGCTGCAGGTGGTTCCTCCCTACTTCACGCGTTTGTGCATTTTTCGTACCAAGCCTCGAACCGGTCGCTCGTGATTTGCTGTTTGCAAGGAGTAGAGTCAGAAAGAGGCTATGAACTGGATACGCCTACCATCCACTCGGCCGATTACCGTTTCGGGGAAAGCGATCAGGGCGAAACAGGCATACTGCAAGTCTTTCAGAATCATAAGTGTAATAACATTTGTCGAGATTTTGCCATGCCCACGATGTTGAAGAACTTGAATCCCATGTGATGATAGTGTCTGGACTGGCTTTGGCTTTATGCTTCAGTGTCTACGAGGATGGATGGTTGAATAATGTGTGGGAGGGCTCCACTGTGACTTAATGCATCTTCCGCACGCATCGGGCCAAATATGCACTTTTAGAAAATGCATACTGTCCCTTGCGAGAATTTTTCTTTTTTGCGAGGACTTCTGAGACAGGGTCAGCGCCACCTATCAGCCAAAGAGAGTTACGTCCCCTCTATTGACCAATCAAATAGGTCGTTACCAACCCAATCGATCCAAAAGTTGGTAATGCACCGACAGCTTTACAAATTGCTTATAATACTTTGGAATTTTTCATCTCGGATGTTAAGCTCATTTGCAAAATATAAGTTTCAAAACGGATTTTAACTTCAATGGGAAAATTAAACAAGAGAGCTATTATCAGATCTTGAATAAATTGTGGTTTGTTTCATTTACCTGCACGTTGTGATTTAGTTTTATCACCAATTAATCAAGCGTTATCAGCGTAGTACGGGTAATTCAAATTAAAATAAGAAACGCTCACCCAACGTATCTGTGCGTGATTTATAAACACGCATTTGATTTGTCTACACCTTAGCTCAATAGTCGTGTTACTTCCTGTCTCAGAAATCCCTTCGAGTTGTCGCAAGGGTCAATATGCATTTTCTAAAAGTGCATATATGTCCCGATGCGTGCGGAAGATGGACTTAATGTAGCGAGAAGACTGCCATGAAACACTACTTAATAGTTTCTGCAAAATGTTCCCTTTAGTATAATGATAATTCATTCATATTTGACCACCGTTAGGCCTTCCATGTCTTTTACTGTGTTACTTATCTCCCGGCCGCTAACATTTTTCTTTCCGACTTCACTTTAATTTTCAATATGTTTTTGGGATATAAAGGGTAGCTGAATGTTAAAAGCTTGGTGAATATGAAAAAAAATTCATCAATTTATGTAAAAAAGGAGATACTTTTATTGCCTGCATAGGGGTGACGGTACGCTTGGGCTTCGGTTCGGAACATATTGCTGTACAGAACTTTCAGTTCAGTACATTTTCGGTTTGGTACAAAACCAAGAATATCTATCAATATATGAACTAAAATCTTAACAAATCATATGATTTTCTTGAAAATAAGTTTGTAGAGTGTGGAAGTCAGTTGGTTTTAAAGGGACACCACGTTGACAATACAAATCAGATTATGTGTATCTACCTGTGCTGATTAACATGTCTGCTAACAAGTCACAGACACAAAATTGCAGACAATTGGCGTACCGGGTAATTGGTAATAAAAACTACTGCATGTAGACAGTGAAGTGAAGCGTTGCTCGTTAGTAGACACTCTAATCAGCTTAGTGAGATAAAGATGAGACTCATTTTTATCCTCGACACAGTGTCCCTTTAAAAGTGTACAACCGAAAAGATAATTACATCTGCGTTAATAACATAATTGTTTAATTAAGTGATGTATTTGGTATATACCGAAAATTACATTGTACCGAACGAAAAAAAATGCTGTTCAACTACAGTAGTTCTGAACCGTTTCACCCCTATGCCGGAATATTTCAATCTCGTCAATGTGAATCACTGATCCAAACAGTCAAAACATTTTTTTTTAATTTTACAAAATTTATTCCTTTCTTCTTCACCATTTCAAGGCTTTAATGACGAAACACTACCAAATTTGGATTGCCTAATGAACTTTAAGCCATTTTAACAACATTGTTCACAAATGCTGAATTTGGAATTCAAAAATCCTGTATTTGTTTGTTCGCAAATCTTTGAATCTGTGTCATCCATTGTACAAAGCTCTCTTAGTTTTGAGCCATTATGTTAAAAGAGCTTTTTGCAAGTGGACCCAAAAGGGTTTATCAGTTTGATGTGAATACAGTATGACCCTGTTTATCCGCTCGATCTGGTTACAGTTGAAAATCATCCTGAAAGTTGTGTGGTTAAACAAATTTGTACAGAAATGCACACAGACGATTTGAAATACTTTTTTTTTGAGTCAAAGCAGAAGGGCGGTTTTCCCTATATATACAGGGTTCCGGTAACTGTATTTCATTAATCATGTTAATTAACATTCCTAGATTTTCTTTTGTTATCTTTGCACAAATTTAGGATTGCCTGACACCTACTGTTAATTGATGACTGTTAACTGATGACTAGTAAATGATGACTGATAACTAAACTGTCAACGTCATCTTACAAGTGTTTGTTAAACTTGAAGAAATTCACAATTACCGTATTTCCTCCAATAGACACCCTCAGCATCTTTTATTGTGAGACCTCCTTCAGGCCCGGCATCTATTTGAGACCTGACTTCTATTTGAGTCCGACTCTATTAAGCAATTTTGCAATTTAAATCATCCGACTACCAAATTTAAACATATGTAGAAGTGCAGTCATGACAAAAAATTTTGAATATGAATTTGTTTTGGTGAACATTTATTCATTATTGAACTTGAACAGTACTTTCTTTAAGAGCCATGTGTGAACATATAAACATTACATGTTTGTAAAACTTTGCTTATCTTTTCACACGCTGTCTATTTTAGAACCGATGTCAATGCGAGGCCTGTCGTCTAATTCTTTCAAACTGTCATACCCTTGGTGGTTATTAGAGACCTAGCATCTATTGGAGTAAATACGGTACTGATTTTAATCTGTTAGTAATTACTTTTCCAAGTTAAAAGCCACTCCAGGAGTTTGATGGACAAGCTCTAAAAGTTGAACAACTTTGGAAAACAATCCTGAACCCTTCATGCATTTTACCCAATGATGTATGCACAAAGATTTTAAATCTGAGGTGTGGCAAGTGCTATGGAAAGTCTTACTTAGCCTCTGTAGACAACACTATAAGTTTGATGTGTTTTGGACATTTGCAATTATGTTTCAATGTGACCTGCATCCGCTCAAATCTTGTCAATGAGTCCTATGAGCTAAAGTAGGTTTCCTCACCTGCTATATTTAGAAAAAAAATCTAAGGGTTCTTTGCAATGTAAGATACTTTTTTCCATGTACACCTAAAATATTAGGGCAGTCAGGTAATGAGAAAGCCATGTAAAATATGGTTAGCCTAACACAAAAGAACCTTGAAACTGAGGTTTTCTTCTATAATTTATCATTATACTAAAGGTAACATCACCTTTGTCTTGTACTAAATGACAGTTTTGACTCGTATAGAAAATAGATGGTTGTCATTGCACTTAAACCATGACGCTAAGGTTTCCTCAATGTCATCCCTTAAATTAATGATGCACAAAGGGTGCCTTAGTGGGATAAGATCACCTTAGGGAAGGTGTGATGATTCAGTTCTGAGATGATTTGATTCAAGATTTTAACCGCTCAATTCAATTCAATTCAACTTTATTCGTTGTGGGGATGGGGTAGCGCAGTGGTTAGGGTGCGTGGCTTCGGATCAAGAGGTCTGGGGTTCGAATCCTGCCAGGGGCGAAGGAACTTTGCTGTGGAGAACTGTTCTACACTCAGTAAGGTTTGGGTGCAATGCTACACTGAATTTCAGTGCACCACCCATTGTTTGCTAGTTCCAGCCGATGTTCACAGGTTTCACCGTGATGCAAGGCCACCATTGCATTGCAGGCTTTCTCCCTGCAATAATACTTGCAGCTGTGATAAAAGTGAAATACATTTAACCCCAACTCACCTCACATTGATTCATTGTTACTGTGATAAGGGAACTTACACAAAACTTTCATCGATGAGCACCATTTGTTTTATGAGATGTTGCGACATCGCATGGTTTCCATAGCAACAGAGGAAAAAGGCGGCCTCCATTATCAGTTTTCGCTTAATGTTTCAATTCTAATGATTTGTTGACAGAATTGTAAGTTTTCAATGCTAATGTTTACTATTGTTTAGGTTTTTGTGTATCCTTTATGATTCAAATGAATCAATACAAACTCGAAATGAATCGATTTTAAAATCGCCTCTGAAAATAGATCGATGAATCGGTAAATCGTTGCATCATCACACCTCTACCGTAGGGCTTTGTGCAATGGGAGCTAGTTCATCATTCCAATGTTAGGGTTGTTCGGCAGGCCTTGGTTATAAACAGTGTTATTGAAATATAGATGTAAACCTTGCTATTGTCGACATTGTAATCTAAAGAAACTGCCGTTGGTTCAACTTCCAAACGCAAGGCATAACTCTTGTCAGTCTGCATTACTGCAGTGTTGTTCCTAGGTGATCTCCTGAGAGGGTCATTTTGGCCATTTCTGAACAAGTGGGACCCTTTGCAATGGTAAAAGTAACCTACTTCTCCAAATTTTAAGGGACACCAAGTCAAAAAGGTGGGCAAATGTCCCCAGGACCCCCTCCAGGAACAACACTGTTACTGGCTTATTTAAGCATTGCGGTATTTCCCTCGCTTTGTTGTGTCAAGATAGTGATTCGCTGCACCAGAAATGCATAGTAGGCCTGGATTTCTAAACACAGATTTTTTAAGGAAATACTGCAAGGCCTAAATCAGCCAGTAATGGAGACTGGCAAGAGTTATGCCTTGCATTGGGAAGTTGCCGGTGGTTTGGTATTTTGCAAGCTGATCTAGCCCATGGGAACAGCCCAATCCAAAGAGATTTTCATGTCAGGGATGTTTCCATTTCCTAACTGGTGTACTGACCCAATAGTTCAGATAATATAAACATCGGTTTATGTGCGATGACGTTGACGTCGGAAGCATGCTGGACTTACCCAAATCCTGTTTCGGTTGATGACAAATTCGACAGTAGCAATGATTTAATTTAGATGGGGTTAGAAAAGCCAGTGAATGAATTTACGCAAAGTGTCTCATCTGAAAATTTGTTGATGTCATGTTGCCTTACTGTCCCCTGTTTTACAGGCTTGTTAGCTTCGCTTGTCGTACCAATAAATGATCTGTAGTGAACAGTTTGTCTTTGTAGTTGTTTGTTTAGGATGGTGAGGTGATTTGAGCTTTTTAGCCCATCGGGCCTGATGGGCTTATGGCATGGGCTGTTGTCTGGCGTCCATCTGTCGCCCGGAAACTTATCACATTTTCGACTTCTCCTCTAGAACCTCTACACCCCCAAAGCTAAAAGTTTAGGGGAGGTACTTTGCATCTTATCTAGGGGATCTTATTTTGTACATTTTGTCTGGACCCCCTACGGGTGTGGCAGTTAGTTTCCCGAAAACTTTTGAACAACTTATTATACCCTGGCTATGACGTAGTCGGGAGTATATATAGCGGTCAGTGTGTCCGTCTGTGTGTCCGTGCGTCCATCCGTCCGGAATGTTTTTTGTTCCGCTCATAACTCTGACACTAGTTGTTCAAATTTTAGGAAATTTGATATGTACAATCACCATGATGTGTACATCTGCCTTTTGTATGTTTCATACCCTCATTTGCATAATTTATGCCCCAAATAAAGCCCTTACAGGCCATGACTTAAAAACATATTTTCATCTTCTTCTCCAGAACAAATATACCTAGAAGGCTGTAATATTGTGTGCAGACTCTTTAGCCAATGGAGATTCTAAATTGTAGATTTGGTGACCCTGTGGTACCAAATAAGGGCCTCATAGGTCATAATCTTAAAACCTATTTTCATCCTCTTCTCAGTAAAGAAAAGATCTAGAAGGCTGTGATAATGTGTACAAACTCTTTAGCCAATGGAGATTCTAAATTGTAGATTTGGTGACCTGTGGCCACAAATAAGGGCCTCACAGGCCATGACCTAAAAACCATTTTCATCTTCTTCTCCAGAACAAAAAGACCAAGAACGCTGTAATATTGTATGCTGACTCTTTAGCCAATGGAGATTCTAATTTGTAGATATGGTGACCCTGTGGCCCAAAATAAGGGCCTCATAGGCCATGACCTTAAAACCTATTTTCGTCTTCTTCTACGTAAAGAAAAGATCTAGAAGGCTGTTATATTGTGTACAAACTCTTTAGCCAATGGAGATTCTAAATTGTAGATTTGGTGACCTGTGGCCCTAAATAAGGGCCTCATTGGTCATGACCTAAAAATCTATTTAGTCTTCATCATTAAACATTATAAACACTGATGAGCTACAGAGCACATGGCTCTCATTTTTAGCTCATCAGGCCTGAAAGGCCCGATGGGCTTATGGCATGGGATGGCGTCCGTCCGTAAACTTTTCGCTTTTTCGACTTCTTCTCCAGAACCACTGGGTCTAGGTAGCTGAAATTTTGTATACAGACTCCTTGGGCAATGGGGATTCTAAATTGTAGATTCAGTGATCCAGTGACCCCAAATAAGGGCCTCAGAGGCCATAACCTAAAAACCTATTTTCATCTTCTTCTCCAAAACGAAAAGACCTAGAAAACTGAAATGTTGTGTACAGACCCTTTAGCCAATGGAGATTCTAAATTGTAGATTTGGTGACCCTGTGACCCCAAATAAGGGCCTCACAGGCCATGACCTAAAATTCTATTTTCTTCTTCTTCTCCAGAACGAAAATACCTAGGAGGCTGTCATGTTGTGTAAAGAGTCTTTAGCCAATGGAGATTCTAAATTGTAGATATGGTGACCCTGTGGTCCAAAATAAGGGCCTCACAGGCCATTACCTAAAATCCTGTTTTCATCAATTTCTCCGGAACAAAAAGACCTAGAAGGCTGTGATATTGTGTGCAAACTCTTTAGCCAACGGGGATTCTAACTTGTAAATTTGGTGACCCTGTGACCCCAAATATGGGCCACAGCCTAAAAAAAACCTTTGAAATTGAATTTTGAACTGATATTTTATGGCACTTCAATCAAATTTTCCCTAATAATATACCTGAGAGAGAGTCATCTCATCTTTTAGATATGTGAGTCCTAACTTGGGTTTGAGAAATGCAGAAATTGAAAAAAAGGTAACTTTGCAGTTTATCTTATCCAGTATGAATGTGAAATATATGTTGAAGATCAAGTCTCCATGCATTATGGACATGTTTGTCAAATTGATGTAATCAATGTGAAATGAGAACTATTGAATAGCCTATGAACTGAATATTGTGGATATTATAAAAAACGCCCTCACAGGTCAAAACATAAAAATCTATTTTCATCTTCTTCTCCAGAACAAACTAGAAGGAATATTGCGTTCAGAATGTTTAGATGTTTGGATGAAAAAGCTAAGAACTGATAAAATTATGCAAAGATTATTTAGCCAAGGTGATTCTAAATTGTACTATGTACCATGAGATTCATCACATTGCCTGTTCTCTCTAAGTCTTATACAGTTAGATCAGTGATGCCAGTGTTTTGTGCATGGCAGAGGCTATTACATAATTTGGCTTTAAAAGCACAGCTGGCTTGTAACCAGAGCCAAGGGGTCAGCATATTGCATAATCTCCTGTGTGTTGACCTTGCTGAGTGCTCTCTCTCACTTTCAAGACGAAGATTTGTCAGGGCTAGGGATTATGCATTATATTGAGACAATATGTCTCTGTCTTCATCATCAAACAATATAAACCCTGATGAGCTACAGAGCCCATGGCTCTATTTTTTGACATATACATCACCCGATTAACAAATATATCGAAATGCAGTCATGACACACTTTGTTTTAATATGAATTTGTTTTGGTGAATATTTATTCATTATTGAAGGGGAACCATGTTTTCTTTAGGAGGCATACCTTAAGATACGAGGGGCGTTCAATAAGTGTTGCAAGCGGGGCATTGGTGTTTACATAAACAGTGTCAGCTTATAGCAGGTGTTACTATAGTCTAAACATAACATTGACACATGTCAAAACAATTTCTAGACATAACAATTATTTAGATATAATAGCTGCGCTGACCTAGGGGTCTCCATAATCATGGATTCTCTCAAACATGAACAATGCCGCTATCTCAAGACGAATTTTAGCTGACCGCCGTGTTAAAGTTTCTAAACTGTCTTTGGAATTCCAGATATCAGTTGGAAGTGTTGAAAAAATAATTCATGACCATCTTGGTATGTCCAAGGTATCTGCAAGATGGGTACCCAGAAACCTCACAGCACAAGATCGCCAGAAAAGAACCGAAAGTTGCATGGAGTTCTGGATCGGTTTAATGCGGATGAAGCCAGGTTTTTGTCTCGTCTGGTGACAGGTGACGAAACCTGGATCCACCACTGGGACCCGGAAACTAAACTGGAATCCAAGCAATGGAAGCACCCGAGTTCACCGCCTCCCCTGAAGTTTCGCACTCAACCATCAGCTGGCAAGATTATGGCGACAATCTTTTGGGATGCAAAAGGCATATTATTAATTGATTACTTGCCAACCAAAACTACAATGAATGGTCAATATTATGCCAACCTAATGCAAGAATTGCGAAAGACAATTCGACAGAAACGCCGTGGAATGTTGACACGTGGTGTTCTGATTTTGCATGACAACGCTCCAGTCCACAAGTCAAGAGTTGCACAGGCCGCTATACGTGATTGTGGATTCGAACAGCTTAACCACCCACCCTACAGCCCAGACCTAGCCCCCAGTGACTACTTTCTGTTCAGAAACCTGAAATCCGCCCTACGTGGAAGGCACTTCCGGGATGACGAAGACGTCAAAGCTGCCACAGAGGCGTGGTTAGGGGGGCAAACGGAAGACTTCTACAAAAGCGGCATCAAAAGTCTTAAAGAGAAATGGAATAAGTGTATTGAGGTGAAGGGTAACTATATTGAAAAATAAAAGTAAAAAATTGACTACGCGAGTTGGTTTTATATTGAAGTTGCAACACTTATTGAACGCCCCTCGTATATACTTTGCTCATCTTATCACACGGCGTCAATTCGAGGCCCGGCGTCTATTTCTTTCAAACGGTCATACCCCCGGCGTCTATGAGAGAAAATAGTTCAAAATACGGTAACCTCTGTGGGAAGAGAGGGCCGAACGATATGAGGTCGTATCCCGTTATATGTACTATTTTGCAGTTTTTATTCCTCGAAAAACTGTCTGTTTGTATCATGGTGATGGTGAATGGTGATAATTCTGGTCGTAATGAAATGGAGTCATACATGGAAGAAATGCCGTATTTGCAGAATCTAACCTCGAAGACACTCGCACTCGCTCATACAATCTTTATGGATATGCCGTATGCGAGACCATACACGGTGTCTGATGGTTATTTAAGCTGTATTGAGTATACAATGATGAGGAGATTAACTAAATGTTTTCGAAATGAAAATGATTATCCTCAAACATCTGAGACTTTATTTAAAAACCGGGTTTAAAATGGGCGATTCAAAGTTATTATTTACCATAATGTTATGTACTTATGATTTTCAAATCACAATTTGCTTTATATATATATATATATATATATATATATATATATATATACACATACATGGCTTCGTGCATTATTTTACATGTATTTAGAAACGAGTGGGTAATTACATTACCATGTCTTGTTCCCTTGTAACAATCCTTACTGACAACAGCAGCACACGTTCACGTACGATATACCATTGACATAATGTTTAATCAAGCCTTACACGTGTACGTATGTTATGTTTTACACCCATCATGCAAACACAGGTATCTGCTCTATACACTCGGTTTGCAAGTGTTTTTCTGGTTGAATATTAATCTCAGATGACCCATAATTATCTGTACTATAATTACCATACTCAGCTTACACATATGTAACTGTTCTTTATTACATTCAACTTACACGTGTTTGGCTCTACTACATGTATACGAAGACAACATGGCAATCGTGTTCTATGTTGACTTTGACAAGACCTTTTGGTAAATTTGAAAAATAAAACTGATATAGCCCAAGAACTTATGATAAACATGTACCTCGATATGTTTGTCCTCTTGATAATACATGTTGTCATTCGTCTTTGTTGAGTAATATTTCATCTTTAACAGAGTTATCCCGATAGAACCAGCGCCCCACGGTATATCTCTACCAACTATTCCGGAATACGGGGGTGTGATGGCTTACCATGTGAACGCTTCCAAGTGTCTGGTCAAGCTGCCCGAACAGATCCCTGTGTACTCGTGGGGGAGCACGGTGAACGACGTAAGGGCTATGGTGGAGGGTACCACCAGTACTTGTCCAGTATCAGGCGGCTTAGTGGGGAAGAGTACAATCGTACAGGTGAATGATGCTTTTAATTATCAATAAGGTTTTTGTATAGTTACTATGTTCCTGCAAGTTCGCTGCTAAATAGAAACATGTTCGCATGTATGTCAATTACTGAACAGCAATGAAACGACACACTAATGCACAGTGTCAATTATCTTAATTTCCAAACGTTACAGCCTTGTTCTTATTGTTCAAAGAATATAAAACATTGATATTAACAAACAGAAGTGTTATTCTACAAATGTGTCAGTTGCATGCCTCATAGGCTTTGATATGCATATCGCGTATCTTTGGGAGGTAATTCATGCTTTTTTTAAAAATTGTCAAAAAAGGATGTCTTCCTCTAATTCTACAACATAGTTTAATAAAATATTATAATATTCCATAGACAGTGTCTTGTCATGTAGTAGAAAGGTATTTTACTCTCTGAGAGCTGATGCTCGCTGTTTTTCTTTCATATGCTTGAATATGTTTTTAAATAAACACAAATAATAATCATACAGTGTGTTTCGTTATGTTCATGTCCTTTAAATATTGGGAATGTCCACTTTATTATATATTTTCGTCTCAACAGAAAATACTCATGTCATACATTTGTTTTCCATCAACTGTTTGGAGAGAGAAATATAGCCATGAAAGCAAACATCCGTGCATTTCCGATCCTAACGTCTGTTCTACACGGCCTGAATGTCAAGGCTGGAAGATCTAGCCATTTGACTCTTTAGGGTCTTTAGCATATGTCCTTCGAATATGTCTGATGCAACCTGTTGAAATCGGCGTCGAATTAACTGATGTTGATGAGAATACACTGGAGATTTTAGCTTCAGGAACTTTAAAGTGTAATGGTGAAACGTGAGTAATGATAATATCCCTTTTATTATGTCCCCCGAAAATGTTTTCGGGAGACATAATGTTTTCACCTCCGTCCGTCATTCCGTTATTCCGTTATTCCGAAATGCTTTCTTTTCCGGGCCATATCTCAAAAACCGTTCAATATGTTTTCACGAAACTTGGTATGTGGTTAGACCTAGTGATGGAGCGGTGCCTTTTGCTATTTTGGTTATTCTGAATTCCCCCCCCCCCCCCCCCCTGGTTTCCATGGAAACAATTTGAACTTAGTGCAAACTGGGGGTAGGGACCTTTTCCGGCCTCTATTTCAAAATCTATCTAGTATTTCTTTACGAAACTTGGTATGTGGTTAGACCTAGTGGTGGAGTGGTGCCTTTTGTTATTTTGGTTATTCTGATTTTTAAAATTTTTTCTGGTTTCCATGGAAACAATTTGAACTTAGTGCATATTGAGGTTAGTGACCTTTTCCGGCCTTTATCTCCAAAACCGTTCAATATGTTTTCACCAAACTTGGTATTTTCTTGAGCTAGTGATAGAGTGGTGCCTTTTGCTACTTTGGCTATTCTGATTTTTTACATTTTTACTGGTTTCCATGGCAACAATTTCAACTTAGTGCATATTGGGGGTAGGGACGTTTTCCGGCCTCTATTTCAAAATCTATCAAGTATTTCTTTACGAAACTTGGTATGTGGTTAGACCTAGTGGTGGAGTGGTGACTTTTGCTATTTTCGTTATTTTGATTTTTTTTTCTAGTTTCCATTGAAACAATTTGAACTTAATGCAAATGGGGGTAGGGACCTCCAAAACCGTTCAATATTTTTTCACCAAACTTGGTATTTGCTTAGACCTAGTGATAGAGTGGTGCCTTTTGCTACTTTGGCTATTCTGAATTTTTTATTTCTCGTTTTCCATGGACACAATTTCAACTTAGTGCAAATGTGGGGTAGGGACCTGCCAAAAAATTAAAGGTGAGGCAAAAAAATGTCTCTACCAGTCTCAATATGCCCATATCTCAAAATATGATCAGTATTCATACTTTTTAATTTAATTGAAATAGGTTCATTTAATGCATCTTACAGAAACAATGTCATATTTGTTATGAAACCTCTCTCTATCGTTGCAAAGTAGTAAATTTTGCTATTATTTTTAATAAAAATGACCAAACCAGTCTGTTTTCCTTGAAAATAAGTTGGGTAACCAATATTGGGTACTGATGCATAAAGAAGCAGAATTTTCTAATTATTACCCAGTACCTGATATTACACCTCGTCGCATTACCATCTATTTTTTATGTGCAGTTTATGTATGCTAATAGAGTAACTTTTTTCCGATTAAAGTAAAGTTTTTTTCCTCTGGCATTGTTGAGTAAATTTAGGGTTAGATGATGGGATGATTAGAAAAAAACATCTCATGTGATAATTCCTCAAATATATTCATGTATGACGGTTTATACATTCACTAAACTTACATGTATAATAACTGTATTATGATTGTAAATACATTATTCATAAATAAAGGTTATCACGAGAATGTGATTTGCAATCATCAATATCCTGCATTAGGAAAAACCTTGTATTTTGATAGCATTGACGAGCTAAATACAGTGAGTTTAGTCTCAAATTATTTTTCCCAAATGCGCGCATTGATATATGCAAATGAACAGTGTACTATGCTCACGGTAAACTGAATAATATGCTGTAATATAATATGGCATTATGCTTTCTGGCATGATCTAAATGTTTTAAAATACAATGAGTTTAAATGAAAAATACTTAACATGAGGATGGCGAATTCAAACTCTTGCCTGTCGCCTTACTGTAACCATTTGGGGATGTCTATCTCACTATGGGACAATAGTTGCTTCCCTCGCATTTTACACGAAGAGCTATTACTAAAAGTTAGTTTTTTAATTCTCCAATCGCCTTTACACATGTCAATAAACTGCATTACTGCAGTGTTGTTCCTAGGTGATCTCCTGAGAGGGTCATTTTGGCCATTTCTGAACAAGTGGGACCCTTTGCAATGGTAAAAGTAACCTACTTCTCCAAATTTTAAGGGACACCGAGTCAAAAAGGTGGGCAAATGTCCCCAGGACCCCCTCTAGGAACAACACTGTTACTGGCTGATTTAAGCATTGCGGTATTTCCCTCGCTTTGATGTGTCCAGATAGTGATTCGCTGCACCAGAAATGCATAGTAGGCCTGGATTTCTAAACACAATTTTTTTAAGGAAATACTGCAAGGCCTAAATCCAGTAATGGAGACTGGCAAGGGTTATGCCTTGCATTGGGAAGTTGCCGGTGGTTTGGTATTTTGCAAGCTGATCTAGCCCATGGGAACAGCCCAATCCAAAGAGATTTTCATGTCAGGGATGTTTCCATTTCCTAACTGGTGTACTGACCCAATAGTAGTTCAGATAATATAAACATCGGTTTATGTGCGATGACGTTGACGTCGGAAGCATGCTGGACTTACCCAAATCCAGTTTCGGTTGATGACAAATTCGAGAGTAGCAATGATTTTATTTAGATGGGGTTAGAAAAGCCAGTGAATGAATTTACGCAAAGTGTCTCATCTGAAAATTTGTTGATGTCATGTTGCCTTACTGTCCCCTGTTTTACAGGCTTGTTAGCTTCGCTTGTCGTACCAATAAATGATCTGTAGTGAACAGTTTGTCTTTGTAGTTGTTTGTTTAGGATGGTGAGGTGATTTGAGCTTTTTAGCCCATCGGGCCTGATGGGCTTATGGCATGGGCCGTTGTCTGGCGTCCATCTGTCGCCCGGAAACTTATCACATTTTCGACTTCTCCTCCAGAACCTCTACACCCCCAAAGCTAAAAGTTTAGGGGAGGTACTTTGCATCTTATCTAGGGGATCTTATTTTGTACATTTTGTCTGGACCCCCTACGGGTGTGGCAGTTAGTTTCCCGAAAACCTTTGAACAACTTATTATACCCTGGCTATGACGTAGTCGGGAGTATATATAGCGGTCAGTGTGTCCGTCTGTGTGTCCGTGCGTCCATCCGTCCGGAATGTTTTTGTTCCGCTCATAACTCTGACACTAGTTGTTCAAATTTTAGGAAACTTGATATGTACAATCACCATGATGTGTACATCTGCCTTTTGTATGTTTCACACCCTCATTTGCATAATTTATGCCCCAAATAAAGCCCTTACAGGCCATGACTTAAAAACATATTTTCATCTTCTTCTCCAGAACAAATATACCTAGAAGGCTGTAATATTGTGTGCAGACTCTTTAGCCAATGGAGATTCTAAATTGTAGATTTGGTGACCCTGTGGTACCAAATAAGGGTCTCATAGGTCATAATCTTAAAACCTATTTTCATCCTCTTCTCAGTAAAGAAAAGATCTAGAAGGCTGTGATAATGTGTACAAACTCTTTAGCCAATGGAGATTCTAAATTGTAGATTTGGTGACCTGTGGCCACAAATAAGGGCCTCACAGGCCATGACCTAAAAACCTTTTTCATCTTCTTCTCCAGAACAAAAAGACCAAGAAGGCTGTAATATTGTATGCTGACTCTTTAGCCAATGGAGATTCTAATTTGTAGATATGGTGACCCTGTGGCCCAAAATAAGGGCCTCATTGGTCATGACCTTAACACCTATTTTCGTCTTCTTCTACGTAAAGAAAAGATCTAGAAGGCTGTTATATTGTGTACAAACTCTTTAGCCAATGGAGATTCTAAATTGTAGATTTGGTGACCTGTGGCCCTAAATAAGGGCCTCATTGGTCATGACCTAAAAATCTATTTAGTCTTCATCATTAAACATTATAAACACTGATGAGCTACAGAGCACATGGCTCTCATTTTTAGCTCATCAGGCCTGAAAGGCCCGATGGGCTTATGGCATGGGATGGCGTCCGTCCGTAAACTTTTCGCTTTTTTTTACTTCTTCTCCAGAACCACTGGGTCTAGGTAGCTGAAATTTTCTCCTTGGGCAATGGGGATTCTAAATTGTAGATTCAGTGATCCAGTGACCCCAAATAAGGGCCTCAGAGGCCATAACCTAAAAACCTATTTTCATCTTCTTCTCCAAAACGAAAAGACCTAGAAGACTGAAATGTTGTGTACAGACTCTTTAGCCAATGGAGATTCTAAATTGTAGATTTGGTGACCCTGTGACCCAAAATAAGGGCCTCACAGGCCATGACCTAACATTCTATTTTCTTCTTCTTCTCCAGAACGAAAAGACCTAGGAGGCTGTCATGTTGTGTAAAGAGTCTCTAACCAATGGAGATTCTAAATTGTAGATATGGTGACCCTGTGGTCCCAAATAAGGGCCTCACAGGCCATTACCTAAAATCCTGTTTTCATCAGTTTCTCCGGAACAAAAAGACCTAGAAGGCTGTAATATTGTGTGCAAACTCTTTAGCCAATGGGGATTCTAACTTGTAAATTTGGTGACCCTGTGACCCCAAATATGGGCCACAGCCTAAAAAAACACCTTTGAAATTGAATTTTGAACTGATATTTTATGGCACTTCAATCAAATTTTCCCTAATAATATACCTGAGAGAGAGTCATCTCATCTTTTAGATATGTGAGTCCTAACTTGGGTTTGAGAAATGCAGAAATTGAAAAAAAGGTAACTTTGCAGTTAATCTTATCCAGTATGAATGTGAAATATATGTTGAAGATCAAGTCTCCATGCATTATGGACATGTTTGTCAAATTGATGTAATCAATGTGAAATGAGAACTATTGAATAGCCTATGAACTGAATATTGTGGATATTATAAAAAACGCCCTCACAGGTCAAAACATAAAAATCTATTTTCATCTTCTTCTCCAGAACAAACTAGAATGAATATTGCGTTCAGAATGTTTAGATGTTTGGATGAAAAAGCTAAAAACTGATAAAATTGTGCAAAGATTATTTAGCCAAGGTGATTCTAAATTGTACTATGTACCATGAGATTCATCACATTGCCTGTTCTCTCTAAGTCTTATACAGTTAGATCAGTGATGCCAGTGTTTTGTGCATGGCAGAGGCTATTACATAATTTGGCTTTAAAAGCACAGCTGGCTTGTAACCAGAGCCAAGGGGTCAGCATATTGCATAATCTCCTGTGTGTTGACCTTGCTGAGTGCTCTCTCTCACTTTCAAGACGAAGATTTGTCAGGGCTAGGGATTATGCATTATATTGAGACAATATGTCTCTGTCTTCATCATCAAACAATATAAACCCTGATGAGCTACAGAGCCCATGGCTCTATTTTTTTTCATATACATCACCCGATTAACAAATATATCGAAATGCAGTCATGACACACTTTGTTTTAATATGAATTTGTTTTGGTGAATATTTATTCATTATTGAAGGGGAACCATGTTTTCTTTAGGAGGCATACCTTAAGATACGAGGGGCGTTCAATAAGTGTTGCAAGCGGGGCATTGGTATTTACATAAACAGTGTCAGCTTATAGCAGGTGTTACTATAGTCAAAACATAACATTGACACATGTCAAAACAATTTCTAGACATAACAATTATTTAGATATAATAGCTGCGCTGACCTAGGGGTCTCCATTATCATGGATTCTCTCAAACATGAACAACGCGCTGTGATCAAGTTCCTTACTAAAGAGGGATGCAAAGCTACAGAAATACATAATCGTATGTGTAATGTGATGGGTAAGGATGCTCCTAACTTTTCAACAGTTTGTCGCTGGTCTCTTCAGTTCAAGCGGGGCAGGGAGTCCTTAGACGATGACCCACGGTCAGGCAGGCCATCTGAAGTCACCCGACCGGAAGTTATTGCCGCTATCTCAAGACGAATTTTAGCTAACCGCCGTGTAAAAGTTTCTGAACTGTCTTTGGAATTCCAGATATCAGTTGGAAGTGTTGAAAAAATAATTCATGACCATCTTGGTATGTCCAAGGTATCTGCAAGATGGGTACCCAGAAACCTCACAGCACAAGATCGCCAGAAAAGAACCGAAAGTTGCATGGAGCTCCTGGATCGGTTTAATGCGGATGAAGCCAGGTTTTTGTCTCGTCTGGTGACAGGTGACGAAACCTGGATCCACCACTGGGACCCGGAAACTAAACTGGAATCCAAGCAATGGAAGCACCCGAGTTCACCGCCTCCCCTGAAGTTTCGCACTCAACCATCAGCTGGCAAGGTTATGGTGACACTCTTTTGGGATGCAAAAGGCATATTATTAATTGATTACTTGCCAACCAAAACTACAATGAATGGTCAATATTATGTCAACCTAATGCAAAAATTGCGAAAGACAATTCAGCAGAAACGCCGTGGAATGTTGACACGTGGTGTTCTGATTTTGCATGACAACGCTCCAGTCCACAAGTCAAGAGTTGCACAGGCCGCTATACGTGATTGTGGATTCGAACAGCTTAACCACCCAACCTACAGCCCAGACCTAGCCCCCAGTGACTACTTTCTGTTCAGAAACCTGAAATCCGCCCTACGTGGAAGGCACTTCCGGGATGACGAAGACGTCAAAGCTGCCACAGAGGCGTGGTTAGGGGGGCAAACGGAAGACTTCTACAAAAGCGGCATCGAACGTCTTAAAGAGAAATGGAATAAGTGTATTGAGGTGAAGGGTAACTATATTGAAAAATAAAAGTAAAAAATTGACTACGCGAGTTGGTTTTATATTGAAGTTGCAACACTTATTGAACGCCCCTCGTATATACTTTGCTCATCTTATCACACGGCGTCAATTCGAGGCCCGGCGTCTATTTCTTTCAAACGGTCATACCCCCGGCGTCTATGAGAGAAAATAGTTCAAAATACGGTAACCTCTGTGTATCCCGTTATATGTACTATTTTGCAGTTTTTATTCCTCGAAAAACTGTCTGTTTGTATCATGGTGATGGTGAATGGTTATAATTCTGGTCGTAATGAAATGAAGTCATACATGGAAGAAATGCCGTATTTGCAGCATCTAATCTCGAAGACGTATCCTGTATAAGTGAGGCACTCGCTCATAACATCTTTATGGATATGCCGTATGCGAGACCATACACGGTGTCTGATGGTTGTTTCAGCTGTATTGAATATAAAATGATGAGGAGATTAACAAAATGTTTTCGAAATGAAAATGATTATCCTCAAATATCTGAGATTTTATTTAAAAACCGGGTTTCGAATGGGCGATTCAAAGTTATTATTTACCATATCGTTATGTACTTATGATTTTCAAATCACAATTTGCTGATATATATATCGAATGGGCGATTCAAAGTTATTATTTACCATATCGTTATGTACTTATGATTTTCCAATCACAATTTGCTTATATATATATATATATATATATATATATATATATATATATATATATATATATATATATATGATTTATCGGTTACATCCGCTTGTCTACCCAAGACGTGGTATGTTACTGCAACTTTGTTTCATGCTCATGTAATGTCCAAGTGACTGTGTTTTTTGTTGTCTGGCAACACCACAAAGCATGCGCAATAACACTTATCGTTCTACACATGTTAGCTTAGAGAACATACCGGCATTCCGTTCTCCCTATCGTTTTCACTACATCACCAGAGCGATGTATCCTCGCTATAAACATGTACGCATGTGCATTTTGACTCAATTTCTATTCCACAATGCCCACGATTTAAAGGGACAATCCGTATGTTGTTGTAGAGACATAGGTCAAAAGTTATCAAGGGTGTTATTTAATCGAGAAGTAATGACTGTATTATAAAATATATCCATTTGGTGCCAATCTGTTCAGTAAAGTTACCTTTGTTTAGTATTGATTATGATCGAAAACCGGACAATGTGCCGCGGCTGGCGCGCGTCAATTGTTCAAACGTAATTTTGAAAACTGCTTTGTAGCAGACAAAAACAGATATTGGTTGGTACTGTTCAATGGAACATATAACTGGTATACTTGTAAATGGAGCGCATGAATTCGGCTTCTCATCGTGTATTTAGCCGCTGTTCGAGTTTCATTGAAAGCCAGTTATTGTCAAATATTTGGCGTAAATGGATACAAATGCAAGTCGAGTGAGATGATTTGGACCTACATCAGGACATTTGATATTTTTAGCTCACCAGGCCTGAAAAGCCCGATGCGCTTATGGCATGGGATGGCGTCCGTCCGTCCGTCCGTAAACTTTTCACTTTTTCGACTTCTTCTCCAGAACCAATGACTCTAGAGAGCTGAAATTTAATGTACAGACTCCTTGGCCAATGGGGATTCTAAATTGTAGATTTGGTGACCCTGTGACCCCAAATAAGGGCCCCAGGGGTCATAACCTAAAAAGCTATTTTCATCTTCTTCTCCAGAACCAATGACTCCAGAGAGCTGAAATTTTATGTACAGACTTCTTGGCCAATGGGGATTCTAAATTGTAGATTTGGTGACCCTGTGACCCCAAATAAGGGCCACAGGGGTCATTACCTAAAAAGCTATTTTCATCTTTTTCTCCAGTCCCAAAAGCTCTAGAAAACTGAAATGTTATGTACAGACTCTTTGGCCAATGGGAATTCTAAATTGTAGATTTGGTGATCTTGTGACCCCAAATATGGATCACAGGGGTAACCACTTAAAACAGCTGTTTTAATGAGCTGTGATGATAATGAGATTTTATGTGCTCTTCATATGTCAGCTTAAGAGTAATACTACATTATGGACATGTTTGATGTAATCAATGTGAAATTAGAACTATTGAATAGCCTGTGAACTGAATATTGTAACAGGATGCATAGGGTCAAAATTAAAAAGGGTTAAGAAATGTTTTATTTTACATTAGATATGTGAACTAAATATGACTGGTGAAGTAAGATAAGACTATTAAAACTAGCTACATGAATTTGTGATACCATATCTTCTTTTCCAAAAAATAAAAATTAAAAAAATGGGGAAAACAAAATTTAAAATATATATTGAAAAATATATACCCTGAGTCCAGGGTCTGCATGTTGTGTAATTGCAGGTGTTGACCTGGGGAGTGACCACTCCCTGGCAGAGATGCAAACAGCAGCTAATACACGGAGGTTTCAGGTTACTTTTCTGCTGTGTTACTGATTTAGTCTTACACTCAGATGCTCAATAGAATTTATTATTTAAATATTGAAAAGGAGCCTATGAAACTATGACCTATGAGAAACAGGATTTTTAGAAACAAATAGGGGCTCTTTTTCATTATGTAATAAATGTTGATAATTCCAGAATAAAAATAAGAAGTAAAACAATAAACTGCAAAGGTCTACATTATTTATAATGAATATGGATTAATGTTTAACCAATTTTGATAATAACTTTTAAATTTGATGACTGAGCAATGACTTATTATGTGATATCTTAATCTGTTCCTTAGAGATGATTACTAACATGATTCCTGATGAGCTACAGAGCCAGTGGCTTTTTTTATGTATCAAATCTAAATAAAATTTCATGAAAATCACGTAGTGTCCCTTTAAGTAAAGGGACAGTGAATGGCTGGTTTCTGAAGAAACGAAACTTGAGGGGATATTTCGATATGTGCATCATCCACAGACCATGTTTAGCTCAAATATGTTCCGCAACAGAGATGCACGACCAGTTTTCCCTATGCACGATAATAAAATGGTTGTTCATCTCTATTGACGTTCAAATACAGGCCATCCCATCTCAAGATGTGTACAGCATGTGAACTATTCTTCGACTTACAGTGTGTAATACGTTGCACTATAATATCATGCATATGAACAAACCAAAACAACTTTCGTTTTATGAAGACTCAGAGGTGATGAACATCTTCAGATAAAAAAACTTTTGTCTTATTCAAACATTTAGTTTCTCTGATATGCTATTGCAAAATCTTCTTTCAAAATATGAGTTCCCATGAAATAATTCATGCTTAATTTATAAGGCGCTTAATAATATAAATCATGCTTTCAACTGAGATTAAGAAAAAATACAGCTCGTGACGTGTTCAATTAATGATAACATGAAAAGCGAACGAAAACACAATTAATTGTTTAATAATTAATCAATTGATTCATATTAATTCAAAATGTTCACAAGATGTGACTAAAATATGGTATTGATAAATCCAACAAACGTTGTAAACAATAATTCAAATTTCCACAAGGTGTGTGACATATGTAAATTCAATTAAGAGTGTATACAATAATTTAATTCGAATACAAGTTGTCAATTCGGAATAATCTCCTAAGCAAGTTCAATGCTGTTAAAAATATAAGTGCTTGTTAAAAAAATCTTTAAATTCTAAAAATCTCAATGAACGTGATCGATTTCTATTGATGCACCGCCTGATTAATCCCCTAAGGCGACGTGATTTCTTTTCAACCCCAACAAAGATCCATTTTTAACTTTCCTGTGAATATGCTTTTGAAAGAAAACTTCAAATTTGAGTTCCCAACTCGCTAAAATCATAGTTTGAAATGAGACTAAGAAAAATAATTAAAAAACCAGCGTGTAACGTGTTATATTCACAATTACATTAAAACGGAAACACAAACATTACTCAATTCATATAATTTCAAAATGTTTAGCTGAGGTGATTTGGAGTTTAAGACCACTTTCAAGATTATTAACAAAAAATAACTTTTAACGCCTAATATCCAGTGCAAGCATTGCTCACTGGCGGTACATTATTACTCTGAAGGAATTGTACTTTCGGTGCCGCTATATAGGTCCGTACTTCCCGTTTTCAGGCAGCCATTTAAACAGCTGGGTGGAATGTGGATGGAGTGCTTTGCCTAGGGACACAACACATTATATGACCCAGGTAACGAAAGCCCGAACATCATTATGACCATGCATTGCGGTGAAATCTGCGAGCATCGGATGGAACTAGTGAACCATGCATGGGTTGTGTACTGAAATTCAGTGTAGTATTACACCCAAATCTTACTGCATGTAGAACTGTTCTCTACAGCAAGCAACGTTGAAGAGCCCCTGACGGGATTCGAACCCCGGACCTATTGTTCAGAAGCTGAACGCTGAGCTTTGTAAAGTATTGGTGAATTCAACTGACATTGTAAGCAATAATTCAAAATGTTCCCAAGGAGTGAATCTATCATGGTATATGTGAATTAAGCTTACAGTTTATACAATAATATAATTCGAATACAAGTATTCAATTTGAAAGTATCTCCACTGCAATAATAATGCTGTTAAAAACTTAAACGATTGTAAAAAAAATTAAATTCTGAAATATTTAAATGTTTTAAATGTTTTCTCAACGACCGTGATCGATTTCTATTAGATGCATGTTGTGATTAATCCCCTAAGGTGACGTGATTTCTTTCCAACAAAGATCCATCATTATCTTTCTTATGGCGATTTCCCTGGAGGAAACATCGAGTTATTGCTTGAAACAGGTTTACAAATATGAACTCTTTAAGGAAAGATGTATGCTTATAAATTGATTAATGACACACATGTAGTTCTTCCGCTGTAAACATTGAACAATTTACCCCACAGTTGAAAATGTCTCTGACACAGAAACAAGATTGATATAACACATTATCGACCCTCTCGACTACCCTGCATATTGATATTAGGATCAAGGTTAATAAACACAGTATGTATGTACACTAAATGAAACGTTAAATCATCAATACCGTATTTGACATGTAGAAAATGGTTGTGAACACATTTTTCTGTAATGGTTGTTTCAAAATGACCCTAAACAGAACGAAGGGCGCCCAAACGCATGCAACGACGTTGAAATCAGTGTGGAAGGGAGGGATACTCGCTTATGCACAAAGTGTGGAGGTGTTGTATTTAGAGGTGAGATGAGCTTTCAAGAGTATTTCACTTTTATCGCGGCTGCTGGTATTAGAAAACCCGCAACACCATATGGTTATGCATTGCAGTGAAATGGTTATGGTTATGGTTATGCATTGCAGGAGAAAACCCGCAACACCATATGGTTATGCATTGCAGTGAAACCTGCGAGCAACGGCTGGAACCACAGGAAATTGAGGATAATCAATATATTAATGTAAACAATGTATATAAAAGTATCCACAACCCTCTATTGATATAGAGGGGTGTGGATACTTGATTATCCTCAATTTCCTGTGCATGGGTGGTACTGCGCTGAAATTCAGTGTAGCATTGCACCAAAAACTTACTGCGTGTAGAACAGTTCTCTACTGCAGACAACGTGCTACTGCCCCTTTAATGTACAAATACAAGTTTCTAGCAATCACTTGTTCATACTCAAAGACCACAGGCGTGCTGAACATGATGCAAGTATACATGTACACTCATTTTTTTAAAAACGGAACTAGATTATATACAAAGTAAGAGGACAAATGTTGTTTGTAAAAGTAAAGTTAGCTGAAGAAGATAATCCTGTTTTAATTATGTTAATACAGATGACAAGTATACTTTACATTGTTAATGTATTAGAATACCATATACCACATCCTAATTTTTACATGTGAAGAGTTTACTCATGTTTTAGTCAAAACCTGTAGCAACATCTTAGAATATAGACGTTTTGTACTGCACAAATAATACTGTAAAATAATGTTTATATGTTTATTATATTTTTTTAAAGTATATGTATGTTTATGTTATTACATTATACATATTATCTTTTTATATACTAAACAAACATAATAACTTGTCATAAATTAACTAATTCATTAAAAATCCATGACAAAGACAACTTACTAAACTTGTCAAAGATTAACTCACTCAGCACTAACATAATACTAATATAATATTATGTGTGACTTTTTTACCTGTGACTTTTTCCCTACATTCCTTCTTACAAACTCCCTCTGCGAACTGACTGCTTAGAAATGTTAAATTGAGAATGAGCACACTTCACGTCAGAACCAGCTGTGCACTTCCGTACTGGTAATGATCAAAAGGGTTTATTTCCAACCTACAATTCGAGAAATGTGCACTGTCGAGATCACGCGTAATGTGACAGGACGATTTGATGAATTTAATGGACTACAGTCAAATATGACTATATAATGGTTAACACGGAAGTAGATGTGGTGGCACGTGGTTCTGTGCATAGCTCAGTCGATTACTATCAGTGACAGCAACAACGGGCGTGGCCCGCTGGATGGGTGGGTTACCCGCCTCATTGCTGAATAAAAACTGAGAGTTTAAAGGGTGATTCACACACTGAGACATGAGTTGAGAGGCTCGTGGTGTCACCTTGGGCAAGGGACTTTATTCGAAATGTGCCTCTCTCTGTTCACTCAGCAGTACAATTGAGTACCTGGTTTGGAAGTGAAGGCAATGTGACTGATAGCCTTCGAGAGCCTTAATTGATAGCCCAGGATGGATGAAAAAGGAACGATGTTGGTCCTAATATCAGTGTAATAATGTGAATTTATAGCGCCACTGAGCATCTTGATGGTGGATATTAGGCGCTCTATAAATGAACTTTGAAAAACATATGAAATAAAGAAAATGTGACTTCAGAACCTCTAAAAAGTGCTTAAATGGCCTAAATTTGACTAAAAAAGGGGGTTTTCAGGTACATTTTCTGTCAAAGCTTAAAAAAACCCACACTACCATACATATTTTCTCATCGAGACCGGTAGGGTAAAATGAACTTTGTAACATATAAAAAAAGGGAAAAAAAGCTTAATTCTAGAAATGTAGTATTTTAAAGTTTTTAGTAGTTTTTTTTCTCATTTCCCCCATATACT
This sequence comes from Gibbula magus, assembly GCA_936450465.1. Classification (NCBI taxonomy): domain Eukaryota; kingdom Metazoa; phylum Mollusca; class Gastropoda; order Trochida; family Trochidae; genus Gibbula; species Gibbula magus. The sequence goes on along the minus strand of OW388299.1, from coordinate 71,727,461 downwards.
CCCATGTTAAAATTGTACTTCACCCCACTATCTTACAGGCGTCATATCTCGAAAAAACTCACACTACCCCCTATTTTTTAATGCTGATTTTACAATCATATACTTTGATCTTTTAAAAAATATAAGTTAGAAAAAAAAGTTTAATACTATAAATTTGAGGAGCGAACATCCTTTTGCAGAATAATGATTGCAACCTTTTTATAGGAAATCTTCCATCAAAGAAAGTTAAACCTTTTTATTGAGCTCAACTGAATGACTTTTAAAACGTATTAGAACTAAATTTTAAAATATAAAGTATCGAGGCAAAAATACGAACCAACATGCTGCAGTGATGCAATTTCTTATTTGCAATACCTAATTGCTTGTTTTGGATTGATGAAAACAAGATTGGTCTTTTTCAACTTTTCCCCGAGAATTGTTTATGAAAATGCTATTGCATTTTAATTGATTAATCCGTTTCCCGTCAAATTCACAAGTCACGTCTGAGAAATAAATATGCGTCCATTTATATTTTGTTATGTTTTACATGATATGCATAGCTATAAAAAAGTAATGTTCTTGTTTTAATCTTGCGGGCTATACAAGCTCGGACGAAATTCGTTCTCTTTGATATTGAACATCGTGTTTCTTTGATGTACATCAAATATGAATTCCATGATGAAAGACATCTATAGAATGACTTGAAGCAACTCTATTTTGATTGGAAACTATTACTTATGATATATTTGGTGATTCGGGGTGAATATGCCAGTCGAGTGAATATATTTGCACTGTAAACAGCAAATATGATGAGTCGGAACGTATTGAAACCTTATAAAAGTTTATGAAACACAATGGATGCACCTTTAACAGTGTTAGGTGATATTGATGTTATTTAATCGAGGTTTAAATGAAATATAATTTTCTTTGATTTTTCACTTTTTCATCACTGTCTGACCTGACTTTGTATATATATATATATATATATATATATATATATATATATATATATATATATATATATATATATATATATATATATATATATATGATATATCAAATGTTCATAAATCAAACTCAGTAGGACTTACAACTGTGCAAATAAGTGTAAACCCGTTCAAATACATATATATCCAAATATAGATAAATTTTTGCTATTAATTACGACAGACAGACAGACAGATAGACAGATAGTTAGATTATTATAGTGTCACATGTATGTACACACATACAATACATAAAGATTTAAAAGGTAAAATATCATACACCCAGCCTACAAAGGATTGTGAGACACTGTTAGATAAAAATGTCAATAAAACAGGGGCAAATAGTAAAAATGGATATTAAAAATGTACAATGTAAACATTAAGAAAACATTTCTCTCCTTTCAAACATATCATTAACAGAAATTGATAAAATAGCTACAGTAGGGAGTCCTGACAACATAAAAGCATTTAATAGTTGTACGTCGTTGTTAAACATTGAAATATCTAAAAGGGATAAACATTTAAATCTCAGGTCATGATAAAAGTGGCAATTTAAACGGAAGTGAATTTCATCTGCTGTATTCTTACAAAAAGTGCAAACTCTGATTATGTTTAACATTATGATTCCGGTATGTTAACATTTCAGTGTATGGTTGTGATATGGTTATTTCAGTACAAGATGTCAACTTGATAAGATATCGATCAGTTTGTATTATAGACAATTAGTGCGGATTCGGAAATGCTTCGAATTGCAGCAAGGGAGATACACGAGTTGTCACTTGACTGGTGTAGTTGCGTATATCTATTGATTAAATTATGTTTGTCTTATCTTTCTATTGCTATTTTTCTTCTAAATTACAAAGTTATCAATATCACAGAACTGTTAACCGCATCTTTTGTAAACACTTCGTACGGAACATGAAAGTTTCAGCGATCATTCTTCGATAAACAACATCATCATCTGATAGTTTCAGCGGTCATTCTTCGATAAACAACATCATCATCTGATAGTTTCAGCGATCATTCTTCGATAAACAACATCATCATCTGATAGTCTAAACGATCATTCTTCGATAAACAACATCATCATCTGATAGTTTCAGCGGTCATTCTTCGATAAACAACATCATCATCTGATAGTTTCAGCGATCATTCTTCGATAAACAACATCATCATCTGATAGTTTCAGCGATCATTCTTCGATAAACAACATCATCATCTGATAGTTTCAGCGGTCATTCTTCAAAAAACACCATCATCATCTGATAGTTTCAGCGATCATTCTTCGATAATCAACATCATCATCTGATAGTCTCAGCGATCATTCTTCGATAAACAACATCATCATCTGATAGTTTCAGCAGTCATTCTTCGATAAACAACATCATCATCTGATAGTTTCAGCAGTCATTCTTCGATAAACAACATCATCATCTGATAGTTTCAGCGATCATTCTTCGATAAACAACATCATCATCTGATAGTTTCAGCGGTCATTCTTCGATAATCAACATCATCATTGGTTGTTTCAGCGATCATTCTTCGATAAACAACATCATCATCTGATAGTTTCAACGGTCATTCTTCGATAATAAACATCATCATCTGATAGTTTCAGCGGTCATTCTTCGATAAACAACATCATCATGTTTTTAAAGAAACCCTGTTGCAGTTGTTTTCTATAATTCATTTTAGAGACAATGTATTACCAAGAAGTCCCTTGTTATGAAAAAGATTGTCAGATTAATGAAATAAATTGTTAAAAACGTCATAAACGACGTTTTCATGCAACTATAATAATAGTGTGATTGGCGATACCGTATTATAGCTGGTTCGCTTGTAAGGAAGGGAGGTAACTCTTGTAGTTCACACTGAAGCTAAGCCTTTTGGTTTCGTATTCTTAGTGACAAGCCGACTTGGTACAAACATATAAAACAGTTGTGTACTAGAACATTTCGATAATATTAAAGAATGACATTTTCTATTTTTCGGGTTATTTTTAAGATGAATGTCGTTGTTATGAGAATGTGGGACCACCTTGCCGCTACCTATATACGGCCGTGACAAGTGGTCCCACATTTCCTGATTCGTTGTGAAAGGTAGTCATTTCTAATCGTGAGGTAGTTAAAAGGGACTGGTATTGTGTGGTTTTCATATAAAAGACAATGTGAAGTAAAGTTCACATGTCCCTATTCCAAATTCACAAGATGGAAACCATTATTTAATCTACTACATCGTAACATGTCAACAGAAGTCTATTTTTAAATCCCGCGAAAGTAGGACAAATCTCATGAATATTAATGAGCACTCTCTTTTCATTGGCTGTAGTTGAAGTAAGGTCATAGGTCACAGCTATTTAGCATATGTATTCAAAATCTCATTGGTTGAAATACTTGACCCGCACAGGTCAGGTCAAAGTGCAATAAAATTAACATAAGCTGTCCAAACATTCGCTTCGAGATTGACAGGTACCGGTATCAACGTATTTCCCAGTTTAATATTATAAGTGAGTGTTTCCATGAGATTCCCGAATAGTTTCCATCTTTGATAAAGATGATGAAACGTTGACCCTCAGTTATCAGCATTTGAAAATTGATGGAAAATGTTTTCCATCTAAAATGGTCCGAGAGTGTTGTTTGTGACATCAGGGACCCTATATAAGGTTATTGGTGACATATTTCGTAGGTTTAATTTCTGATTGATTGTTTTCTAATTATTTCTTGAAATGTTTCCATCTTTTTTTTTTCATTTATTGTATGGAAGTAGAAAATATTTTGATACTTTACATATTTTAAAATGATTACATTTGTATTCCATTCATGTGTCGTTTGGCACATTTTTAAAATGATAATCATACTAAAATGTCACTTCAGGGAAATGTGGGACCACTATCTATATAGGCAAAATAACAAGTGATCCCACATTTTCAAAATCACACTAAAACATCAAATACTGTATTTGAGCCAGAAAGAAGCACTAACAGACATCGTAACAGTGTCAACTGAGCGCGAGTGGTCCCAGATACGGGAATAAATACCCTAGCTCTACATGATCAGAGTTACTTCCCTTCATTACAAGCGAACCAGCTATGAGTGGGTGAGTTATTGTTTAACATCGGTTCGGCAGTACCACAGCCATTTGCTACGAGAATATTAATGTTCAATTTATATGACTGGAAGGGTTTTTAAACTATAAAATCGAACACGATTTACTTGTTTTAGTGGCAATTCAGTCTCCAATGACTATCAATGCAAACAAATTTCAACTGTGGTTCAACTAGATCTCAAAGCATCGGCTCATGAATGCGTAATGTGTTTCCAGTATAGAGGTATTTATTTGAAAAAGTTATAAAATTTACTATTGAAATATAATGAAGTTATTGCCGATATAACGCAGCATGCTTTTAATACAACACTTTTTTATATAGATACAAAAATAATTTTCCAGAAAAAAATACCAGAAGGTTATTAAATCAATTTTTTTAACCACATTGGTCACGTCTGCATACAGGATTGCAGTTTTAAAAATGACGGCGTTGATTATGTTTCAGATGTTTACTGGTTTGCGTCGTAAATTAATACAATGAAATTTACTCTGATAAAACTACCATTGATTGCCGCATGTTCAGATTCTATGTTGGTATACAGTTGAGATGTTATAAGTTTCGATAGAGTATTGATTTTAACCGCTCCTTCATCCCAAATCTTTTCTCAGAGACCATTCAGAAAAATCTCCTTCCTCCAGCCCAGAGGGGAACATTTCTATACAAAGTTAATTATCAACGTTTGTTTGGGTTGATAAGAAGTGACAGCCTGTGGGTATTGAAAAGCGTGTTAAGGAAACCAATCAAATCGTAGGAAAATATATTTTACGTGAAATAATCTGTGATATTGGATAACGTCTTTCTTCAACTATTTTTATTGCTCGGAGGGCATTGAAATGAAAGTGAAGTCATTTCACTCAGAAGCCCTGTCCTAATGGTTGGAATAACGCCTCAGTGGTAAGAAACAATAAATGGGAGCTCATTAGTTATTGACTATTTATTCCCAGATTTTGTTTGATAAAATACATCATACTCGTACTGTTTGATAAAGAGCATTTGGTTCAAGTTTATCCATAAAGTGATTGCAATAATTAGCAGAGATATTGACAAGAAAATAGCTCCACATGTCTTGAGACCAATCTGATGTGCAGAAAGTCACACTGCACTTAGCAGTGCAACCAACTTTCTGAAGAAATTTTGTTTACGTAACAATGTGTCAGTGATGTAAATAACACCTCTCTCAACTTGTAATTTCCACTCTCCCAACCTGTGGGATAAATAAATCAATAATACATTTCGAAAAGGAAATCAATGCTTTCAAGGCCATTCTATTAGAAAGGGCAAAGACGGAGATGACACCCTTGTTGAACTACCAATATCCTGCCCCCAAATCCAATTGGAGGACCGGTGTACAATCAGGGTTCATGCAGCCACATCGCCAGTAGCTAATCAGAAATATTTTGTTACGAAATGGATGAATCAAAGATATCTGAAAAGCCTTTGTGTTTTATCTACTCATAAAATCGTAACAAAAACTTTAAAAACTGTTAAAGACTGGTCAAATGTTCATCTAATATATACGTTAACGCTGACCACTTTCTATGTCCATTGTCGGGGGTGGGATAGCACGGTGGTTTGCGCGCTCGACTTCGTATCAATAGTTCCGGGTTTCGAATCCCGCCTGAGGCTGGGCAACATGGTCTGCAGTTGAGAAACATATACATGCAATAACGTTTTGGCGCAATGCTGCACTAAATTTCAGCACAGTAGCATCCATGCTTCCAGGAAATTCTCACAAATTTATTGACAAAGTATAGTCAAAGTGATATTTTCTTCCAGTAATAATACTACCGTGATGTAAGTGAAATACTCTTGAAAGCAGCATTAAAATCCCACCTCACATCATCTCCACAGCCGGGAGAGCCACATTCATGTGATCATTCAACAATGCTCATTCCCCGGGAGGCCACATCGTTTTTAACCTCCACAGCAAAAATAACTTCATTTCCGCAATGTAGAAATCCTGCGGAAATGTGACGGAAATTTTACTTTACATGCAGTTTCTGTTACATTTCCGCAACAACAGAAATGAAGTTATTTTTGCTGTGCTCATGTTCCTATTACACGTGGCTTTCCCGTTCAGTAATCCACAATTAAATCCTATTGTCCCGAGTTCATAAAAAGCTACAAATGGGATGAGGTTAATGAACAAGACATCTCAGGTCACAGATATGAATTTTTATGACGTGCCATAGGACCTCAGCTATAAAAAATGTTGAGACCCTGTTACATGAGGTTAAATGAGGTTGAACGATTTTGTGTCAACGTGTTAAAAAATAATATTTTGTCCAATTACCCAACGAACTAGATCGTTCATGAAAGAATGTCAATCAGATTAGAGTTTGCCTAATCACAACAACAACGTGTTGTGAAGATGAAAGTGCGTGGCGGGTTTGCTGTTGGAACTGGAGTACAAGTAATAATTCCGACTTTAGATCATTTGCTGTCACGTCGGGTGATTACGATGTGATAGCCTTATGTGAGACGTTTTTAAAAAGTAATGAAGTTTTGTTGGATGTTTTTGCGTTTTATAACAATAACAGACTTAACTTAGACTTAACATAGACGAGCGAAACGAGGAGTGGAGTAGGGTTATTCATAAAAAACTCCATCCTTGCTAAATTTTACGTAAAGGTTAAGGTACGAAGACGAGGTCTTGGTGCCTGTAAATAGACCGCAGGGGGAGTCGGGTAGGACAGATAGACCGCGGCCGAAGGCCAAGGTCTATCTGTCCTACCCGACTCCCCCTGCGGTCTATCTACAGGCACCAAGACCGAGTCTGAGTACCTTAACCGGCTTATGAACTGAGGGAAGATTGCATTTAAAAAATAAAACAAAAATATAGCAGTTCAAACATACTCACACCCCTCTATGAAAATGAACTGGTCAAAATGACTTCATAGGTTTGTGACAGGATTTGGAAACCATTAATAACAATCGTTTTAAAAACCAATTTTAGTTATGTGTTAAGTAGTCAAAAGCTGAAAAAAATATTTTCCTTTAACATTACAAACAAAAGGTTGACAGTAAATATTAGTGTCATCATCAGGCGACGCAGCCGATCACGTGACATTGTGCCCATGCATTTCGTGACACTTGTGCTTAATGCTGAAATGTACACGCTTGCACACTAAACTGCTCGACCAATGACAACATGATCAAAGTTATCCAAAACACAACACAATTTCAATAGTTACAATACCTTTTGCACATAAAACATATTGCTACATTAATAATAATAAAACATAAGTACTGCAGAAACTGGCAATTTTACAAGAGGCAATGAAATAGTGTAATCAATTGGTCATGAAAAAATCATTTTAACTTCAACTGGCTCCGTAGCCTAATGGTAGGCACGTTTGGTTACAAACCGAAAGACCAGTGGTTCGATCCCCGACTTTCGAGTGATATATTTGGAAAACTCTTGTGTTGGAAATTATATCAATTTTATAATGGGAAATGTTTGAGATTTGAAAAGAAATTAGTTTAAAATCTAATGTTGAGGTCTTTAAATCACAGATAGGCCTCATACGAGGTCTTTAAATCCTAGATAGACCTCATATGAAGTCTCTCAATCACAGATAGACCTCAAACGAGGTCCGTAAGTTACAGATAGACCTGACTTGATGTAGCCAAGGTCCTACCTCCAGGTTAAGGAACGGTGCTAAACAAAGGGATGACGTCACCAGAGGTTTATAATGTAAGATTGTGGATGAATCGACCGAGGATACAATGTGGCTAGAATGTGTGTCACGCACAAGTGGTGTTCGTGTGTACCTATGTGTATGTTACCTGTCTCCTAAAGGATCCTCGTACCACAGAGACCACGAGGAGTTTTACAATACACTCCTACATCAGGTGTATACCTACCATTACACCCCTTGGGAAGTTATTTATTTTGTTTGAGTTGCAGGTTTAATGCCATAACCACCATCTGCGCAGGTTGGTTATCTCATAACCACCATGGTCGGTTATGAGATATTCAACCTACGGAAACAGATGGACTTGTAAAATTTGGAAATTTTGTCAAATTTGAAATGAAAATTATGTAAGTAACGAAAGTGGGATTCGAACCCTGGACCTCTATATCGTCGAGCAGCGCCTTAACAAATGTAGCTACCGAGGATCCATACCCGATGAGTGTTCATTCTTTTGTGTCTTGGCTGTATTTATATATATTTCTAGTATTATATATACATATGTATGTATATAGGTACCAAATTATGTCTACTTTGTGTATGGAATGAATGATTAAGTTTGAAACCTACCTTTCGAGTCAGTCATGGGGGATATATTTCGATCATGTCGTATAAATCAACAAAATACTCCTTTAAAATGTATATATACAATTATTTTATAAATAGAGTGTTCCGCGGGAGTGTAAGGCAAATAATGACCCGATTGTCTCGCGTTATGGCAATAAACTCTGCTTGGACTGACGCCCCCGCGAGTTTATATGCCATTATCGCTCGGTACCGGGTCATTATTTACTACGAACCAAGGTATAATCCAGATATACGGTGACTTTAACGCCAGAACTGGCGATTTAGCTGATTATGTACACGATGTTGACTCGGTTTGAGACCGTTCCCATACTACCAATAACTATGGTGAAGTGTTGATTGATTTTCTTACTGATATAAATGTTTGTATGTTAAATGGCCGTTTTAGCTCAAATGATTTTATATGTTTTAGCCCTAACGGTAGATATGTTGTTGATTACGTCTTAGTTCCCCACGAGCAGCTATCGTTATACTCTGAGTTTGAAGTGGTGACAATGACATCTCTAATTGCTAGGTATTGTGCAACTGTACCAGTTTCTATACCAGATCATTCCATGTTCCTTTGACCTCTCGCCTTTTGATAACGAGTCACAGTTAAACAGTCCCAAACAACGTATGATGGAAGTGCAAACCCGAAACGTTATAACGTTAGAAACCTATCCGACGACTTCCTTTCTGTTGAGAATTCACATGTGTTCATTGAATCTACCATCTCCCGGATTGAACAGTGTTTATCTGCTTCTCAGAATGTTGATAAAGCATACTCAGAGTGTGTTGATATGGATTTAAGAGTCCCCGTCTTTAACAGTAAAGCAGCGGACAAATCGAAGAAATCATTCAGAAAACCATATTGGAACGTAATGCTCAAAGAACAGTGGGATATTAATGTGAATATGAGAAATCATGGTAACAGTGTAAAGGTGGAGCCCACAACAAGTCTAGACTCAAACAACGGTATTGTGTTCAGAGAAAGACGTTTGATAAGTTGAACAGAAAATAAAACGACGCCACCATACACATAAACAGATGAATTTACATCAAGCGGATACTAACTTCTGGCGACTCATCGGTAAAATCGTTGTATCTAACGACAGGAAAGTGACTATCCCCGAAGAAGTGCTGCTTGACGACGGTACAGTTATCATAGATGTTCAAGCTGTTTTAGATCATTGGAAAACTGATTTTGAAGATTTGTATTGAGGGGGAGACAACTCTGACCAGTACGACGATAGCCACCTGAATCAAGTGCTGCACGACCTAGAACAGCTACGTTCAACTAACGATACAGGGACGCTCGAGGATACGTCACTTAAGCGGCGGTCACAACCCGCCTACTTGCAAGTGCGTGCTGTCTTCGTGAAAAACGTGGGTAAAAATAGTGGTTACCGTACCGGATTTGGGAGCACGCAGACACACCGTAGCGCTTTAAGTGCATGCAGAACTTTCGCTGCGTGCGACTGCGTATTTTTTACACATACGACTTCCGTGCTTGCAATGTGCGCACTGTGGTTATTATAAAGTTGCAATAAAGCTGTTACGGTAAGATACCCGAACTATTCAAGTATGACAAATGTATCAGGGATGTAAAGTGATAGTAGAAAACTCTTTTCGAGATAGATTGCTTTTGCTAGGAATGAAATATCGACTTTTCCCTCGATTTTTGTCGATGTATTGCTGAGACAACATTTTTGCCCACTCGAGTTTGACCAGCGAAAAATCGTGTTTGAAGTGTCATAACTTTAGAAATAATGGACGGATTGTGTAAATGTTTGTTTTAATCGATGTGCTTTAATTCTACAAAGTGTTTTACGTTTACAAAGTGTGTTAACATTTTGAAATTTTGACTTGATTGGACATGGAGTAAAATTGGCGTTGCATCCCTTTCTTTATTTATAAGTATACGTATATCGCATCGCAGTATTGAACCTAGGAACTGCCAGAAATCGGGTTGAACTTGAGTTCATTGCACTTGTACGCACTTACACCGGGCATGTAAGTAAGGACATCGTGCGTATGCAGCACATGTACGTACGGCCACCGTACGATAACGTGGTAATCGTACGTCACACGCAAGGTGTAAGTACGTTGTAAGTAGGGGTGACTATTGACCCTAAGAGACTATTGCGATAGCGATAGACTTTTGTAACTCACTATTGCAATAATATATATTGCGATAGTGTTTTTTTGTACAAATACGCAATAATCAACTAGATTTCTTATACGTTTTAGTAGAAATGTTTAATTGATCGACTATGGAACCAAAATCAGCAAAGAAATCATAAATGAAAAGACTTTTTGTCATTTTGCTATTTCCTGTCTCTAGTTATTCACTTTTGACAATCTAAAATGAAAAATCTTCAATGAAATGCAGTGAGGCTTGTGCATATCATTCATAAGTAAGGGAAATTTAATAGTTTCGATAGTATCGATAGTTAACCTTTCTATTGCGATAGCGATAGTGTTTTGGTATATACTGTCGATATAGTACTATTGCCAAGCCAACTATTGCGATGCATCGATAGTTCGATGTATTGTTACACCCCTAGTTGTAAGCACTTACATCGCACTTACCACGTACGATGCACGTAGCAGATAACGGTCAGGCATTTTGTGCGGGCAACGTACTTACACCTTGCGTGTAACATGCGTTGATTTTGCTCAATCCATGCGTTTCCCACTTTCTCCCCACTTTTTTCAGAAACGTGGCCTCCCCAAAAAACGTACGGAAAAAAAAACGCACGGAGGGTTGGGACCAAGGCTTTAACGGGCCTATCACACGGAAAGAAGTTCCGAAAGCTGTACACAGGGTTAAAAATAGAAAAGCAGTCGGTATTGACAATTTTCCAGGAAGGTATTGAAGAATGAAAACTGTGAGGACATTATTTTTCGTATTTTTACATATTGTTTCGACTGAATCAGTTATAAATCCCATTGTCAAAAGCCAAACGAATCTCCGTAAGCCTATATCCCACCGTTGATTATCCCTTTTATCAGTTCCGTGTAAGATACACTGTTACATTCTCAACCAACGGATATCAAAGAGGTTGGATACCAACAATCTTATATCAGATACTCAAAATGGATTCAGAAAGGGGAGAAGTTGTTTCGATCACATCTACTCTTTGTATACAGTTTTATTGACCCGAGGAAGGCTTTTTGATAACGTTGATATAAACCGTCTGGCTCATGTTACTCAAAGCGGGAATAAACGTGAAAATGTTTTCGTCAATAAGTCTATGTATCAAGACAGCACAAGTGCTGTAAGAGTCAACACCAATTAATCAAAGATCTAACATTTCCTCAAACTTTTAATTTGGTACAAATGCAAAAAGCATAACTAGGCCATTTCAAGATTCGTTGCATCTTTGCATATTTGTCCATTGACTTCTAAATTATCCTCAAAACTCTATTATCAAGAGACATCAAGTGGTCTATTCGGGTTGATTACTGCAGGAAATCCAATCGACCCACTTCCTGACATGGGACATATGTTACACTTCTACAGGTCAACAACCTGTGTCTTAACAGCTCGCTATCGTTGAGGGGGGGGGGGGGGGGGGGGGGGGGGGGACGTTATAGAAATGACTTCCATCTCTGCGTCCACCCGTCCGTCCAGGCTTCCTTTCTAGACCGAAAACAGTAAGGTCTAGCTAGATGAAACTTGGTATGGGGAACACTCTTCATGGGTAGAAGTGCTTTCAGGGTTTCCAACTTCTTTGGAAATTATTTTCAACCGTTTCCATGGAAACCCAACTTACAATTTCATTTCTGGACCAGAACCGAAAAACTGTAAGGCCATGCTCAATGACACTGTGTATGTGGATCAATCAATGTTTATGAGCCCTTTCCGTTTTTCAACTTCTTTGAATATTTCCTTTTCCATGAAAACACATACAAGAATATTGTTTCTGGGTCAGAACTAAAATATTGTAAGGCCTATAACCCAATGAAACTTGGTATATGGAACAATCATCATTTGATGATGTGCTTTTTTTTAACCCTTTTAAGCTGTTTCCATGGAAATGTCATTTACAATTCCACTTCCAAGATATCTTGAAAACCATTAACTGAGATCAATACAGCTTGGGAAGTGGATCACTGGTCTTATGAAGCATGAATTTATTACTAATGATTTAAATAGCTTATAAAATATTTCTCCACAAAAATGTCAGTCATTCAGAGTTGTTAAGGAACAAATATCCATAACAACTGTTCAATATATTCAAAACTAACTAGGTGATTTCGGATGAAATCTACTACAACTAAGCAACTTGGCCAAAATGTTCAAGTTCCCGAAGTGGGGTGAGGTGAGTTGGGGTTTAAGTTGCTTTCAGGGTATTTCACGGCTGCTAGCTAATGTTATTGCGGGGAGAAAGTCCGCAACACTTCGTGGATATGTATTGAGGTGAAACGTGCAAGCATCTGCTGGAACAAGCGACCATGGGTGGTACTGCACTGAATTCAGTGTAGCATTGAACCCAAATCTTACTGCGTCTAGAACAGTTCTCTACAGCAGACAAACTTGCCGTGCCCCTGGCGGGATTCAGACCTCGGATCTCTTGCTCTTGAAAGCAGCGTTAAACCCCAACTCACCTCACCTCACTTCACTTTTTACGCAATCCTTGCTTGATAATGTTATGAACCTATACCGAAATGTCACTCTCTTATGTATAAAAAATAGAGCCATGGGCTCTGTAGCTCATAGGATTTATATTGTTTAATGATGAAGACTGAAATAGATTTTTAGGTCATGGTTTGAGGCCCTTATTTGAGGCACCACAGGGTCTCCAAATCTAAAATTTAGAATCCCCTTGGCTAAAAAGTCTGCACACAATATTCCAGCCTTCTAGGTACATTTGTTCTGGAGTAGATGATAATAGGTTTTTAAGGATGTGAACCCTGAGACCTCACTTGGTGTCACGGAGTCACGAAATCTACAATTTAGAATCCCCATTGGCCAAGGAGTCTGCACACAACTTTTCAGCTCTCTTGACCTTTTGGAACTGGAGAAGAAGATGAAAATAGGTTTTTAAGAATGTGACCCCATTTGGCGTCACGGGGTCACGAATCTACAATTTAGAATCCCCATTGGCCAAGGAGTCTGCACACAACTTTTCAGCTCTCTTGACCTTTTGGAACTGGAGAAGAAGATGAAAATAGGTTTTTAATGATGTGACCCCTGTGACCCCACATGGGGTCACTGGGTCACGAAATCTACAATTTAGAATCCCTATTGGCCAAGGAGTCTGCACACAACTTTTCAGCTCTCTAGACCTTTTGGAACTGGAGAAGAAGATAAAAATAGGTTTTTAAGGTTGTGACCCCTGTAAACCAATTTGGGGTCATGGGGTCATGAAATCTACAATTTAGAATTCCCATTGGCCAAGGAGTCTGCACACAACTTTTCAGCTCTCTAGACCTTTAGCAACTGGAGAAGAAGATAAAAATAGGTTTTTAAGGATGTGACCCTTGTGACCCCATTTGGGGTCACGGGGTCACGAAATCTACAATTTAGAATCCCTATTGGCCAAGGAGTCTGCACACATCTTTTCAGCTCTCTAGACCTTTTGGAACTGGAGAAGAAGATGAACATAGGTTTTTAAAGATGTGACCCCTGTGACCCCATTTGGGGTCAAGGGGTCACGAATCTACAATTTAGAATCCCCATTGGCCAAGGAATCTGCACACAACTTTTCAGCTCTCTTGACCTTTTTGAACTTGAGAAGAAGATGAAAATAGGTTTTTAAGGTTGTGACCCCTGTGACCCCATTTTGGGTCATGGGGTCATGAAATCTACAATTTAGAATCCCCATTGGCCAAAGAGTCTGCACATAAAATTTCAGCTCTGTGGAGTCATTGGTTCTGGAGAAGAAGTCGAAAAAGCGAAAAGTTTAAGGACGGATGGACAGTCGCCGGACACCATGCCATGCCATAAGCCCATCGGGCCTTTCAGGCCTGATGAGCTAAAAAGTTTATCATCCATACTTTCTTGTCATTATTTATGTTGTACAAATTCTGAAACGCCTCTTAGTGTTGATATGATAGGACACAAATGGAGATTTATCTTCCAGAATCAGTTTTCATTAGTTTTCAATGTAAATATAATTTTTTAACACAATTCTGCCATTACACCTACAATGCAGCGGTGTCATAGCTTCATGGAAGATACAAGTATTTACTTTTAATTCCTTAATAAATCCAAATAATTTTTCTTCAAAGTCTTACACTAGAAGAGTGTTGCCATTAGACAGACAGTTTGCAAGAAAGTGCTGAATCAGCAAAACCTTGAACTGTTCTTTGAGACACCGCAAGCGCTGAAGGATGTTCGTCTGTGACGTTGTCAGAAATAGCTTCCCATGCTGAAAGCATGATACTGAAGTCTGACATCCACGTCTCCAGCAATAATAAGTAGCCTTGACGATCAACAGCCGTGAAGTATACCGGTCTTGCAGAATAAAAATATTACAGAGAGAATAGAAACCTTGAAAGAGACTAAAGAACAGAAATATTGAGATGAAGCGAGTTGAGGCTTAACACCGCTTTCAAGAGTATGTTTGGGTCGGGCCATTAGGCCCCGACCCAACATTTGTGATGAGGCTCTAAATTGTCCATGGAGGCTACGGAATTTGCCGATTACGGAGGAAACCGAAGATTCGCTAACCCTGCATGGAGCTGCTGCCTGCGTCGCTTATCTACATTGTTTTAGTGCTCTTTCCCATCAGGCGATGTACTCCCTAACTCCCTATTAGAGGAATCGTTAGGCATTGCCTGTCAACACAAGCTGATAACTTCTGTCCCAATATAAACACATACATTTTCAGGAGTGGAGCGTTGACATTCTCCCTGGTATAAGATATTGGGCTTTAAAGCGTGTACGTGATTAAACTCTGGTTTCAGCGAGCCGCTTGTCATACCGTTTTATTTGTGATGTTAGTCCAAGTATTTGCATTTAGCTCCCGCATTTTTTTTCTGGTGCTGCAAGGAACGACAGGCCAAAAGTAAGTAGATTTCATGGTGTCCGTTGTTTCTTTATTAAATTTAATAACTATATAATTGTATGCATTAACTAGGGATAGCAATAAACTGCTACAGGACTTCTTAGAAGTTGTTATTTCCAGATAATGTGCCTTTCTGGCATCTATTATACAATGCAAAAGGTCAGAGGTTACATTTCTCACATTCTGTAGTTCTGTAGTGATACGATTCATGCCATTACCTAGACTAGATCTACTCTTAACAACGCCAGATACATATCTTAAGCACTCTCATATCCGCACCATACATACATCGTGTTAATACAATTTGATTCGTAAAACCATATTTGTTATATTCTTCTTTGGAAAACATGCAAATCACCTATATCTAGCCGCTAGCTTCACATAAGCACTTAACGTTAACATTTCTGACAGTACTCACTTCTGTTTTCAGATATATATAGTTATTATTCTCCATTTCAACAAGCCATGCCCGACCATTGGCCACTTTTTAATTGGCCAACTTGTACTTATATTGGGCTGCTATTATGGCAGGGAGAAAGCCTGCAACGCCATGTGGCTATGTATTGCGGTGAAACCTACGAGCATGGGCTAGAACTAGCGAACCATGGTGGTACTACGCTGAAATTCAGTTACTGCGTGTAGAACAGTTCGCAACTGCAGACAAAGTTGCTGTGCCGGCCATTGGGGGATTCCAACCGCAGTCCTCTTGACCCGAAGCCGAACGCGCTAACTACTGCGCTATCCTGCCCAGAAATATTGAAGAAAAAAAAATGGTGTGGGTGATGAAAAGAGCTCATTTTATCACAGCGCCGGTGAATGGCTTCAGTTCTAATCGTTTTTATTTTTCAACAAGTGTGCGCTTGCCTTTACCAATTTGTGAAATATAACGTCATCAAAATATTACCTTCATTAGTATCTTTCAATTTGATTGTGTTTTAAGCATGTATCATTAACGTATATGAGTTAACAGGAAAATGATCTCGAATGTCGTTTCCACAAAAAATACCCCGATAGAACCCTCCTTTTAAGCGCAAAAAATGGATAGAACAAATATCATAATCACTATTTGAACATGAAGATGAAGATCCAATATCAGTTAACAGTATGTACATTGTCTTGAAGCTTCGTTTACTCTGTCAAATATATTTAACAGAAAATATTCAAGCAGAATAAGTTCATATCTATGGATCTGTCACCAAGTGTAACGAGTGTAACAATGAGTATAAGGTTTACAATTGCCTGTAGATGGTGGTGGTAACATTACTATGGAAGTTGTAAAAAGTGTGAATATTCTAATATTGAATGTCTTTAAGTTGTCATAGTCTTTATGAATGCTGAATACTGTGCAAACCATGAAGATATTTACATCATTTGGTTCACAGAATAATGCTAGACTAAGTCCATATGTAAGAACAGAGAAATTGTATCACATGTGATCTGACAATAGATTCCATAAATAGATTTCCTTTGGACATTTTACAACAGGACACTCACAAATAAATGCCACAAAATGATGAAGTTGTAAAATTGGTTCTCATTGTTATCTTAATAACTAGGTGCACCTAGTGATGAAACATTTTAAAGGAATACCCACTGCATATAAAAGTGTATTTTCCAATTTAAAAGGCAAATTGCGGATAATAATTACATAAACTAACACAAACAAAATATGTATGATCTATCTTAAAGAATTTGGGATACGCTATCATTGATAATTTTGCATAACGTGGTCGTTAAAGTCTCTGGAAAACATGTTTGGACACTACATATTTGGTCATATCAACTGAAATGGATGGATAAGCAATTTCAAAACAGTGAGTCCAAATTATTTTTGAAGTCAAATAATATGGTTTTGGTGGCAGATTCATCAAATGACGTTGTCTTTACTTCAAATATAATTCTTGAAACTGATTGCATGACTAATTTGGTGGAAATGGATACCATGCTCGGTTTGAATATAAATGAACTGCATACAAACTCTACAGACACCACTAAAATCAATTTGAAATTTGACAATTCAGATTGTTTAATTTTTGAAATTGCATGGCAACTTTTCACTGAATTAATCAACTTCAAATATATAATTCTTTATATATAGGATATCAGTCTTCTTTATGGTCTTTATGTGACTAAATATTATTGTGGCATTGTATCTAATGTGAACACAAGCAGCCACACGCGGGTTTGTTTATAACAAGAGCGACCTAAATCTTAGCCCTGGAATTACCAGTATCTCTCAGTCTTATCTCTCTCCGCCTTCCACAGTCGGTCAGCTACAGTGTGTGTGTCAACTGGCGTGCCCAGTGCTAAAGGGATATGAACAACTTTAATCAATTAATTTAGGCTAATTAAGAAAGTTAAACTCGGGCACACCCCCGCCATATGATTTGTATTGGTGGATACTTGAAGTGTGCAAAGTTTCTTGCTTTAATCCGGTGTGTATAGATAAAGGTAAAAATCTGCAGTTAGCAACTGGACTAAGAGGCGAGGATACGCGAGTGGTATGGAGCAGCACGTGACCATGTTGCTATCAGTTATAAGCTGACTGCTCTGAGAAGACACTCTCAGCGAGGGTTTAGTTTGGGCGACTGTAGTCCTGGAAAGATACGCCTCGTGCTATCAGTAACAAGCTGACTGCCCTGAGAAGACACTCTTAGCGAGGGTTTAGTTGGGGCGACTGTAGTCCTGGAGAGATACGCCTCGTGCTATCAGTAACAAGCTGACTGCATTGAGAAGTTCAGCTTAGACGACTCTATGTTGTCTAGCGCTGTGTTGTTACGAGTGCAGGCATGTTATTAATGACTACACAATGATAACAGTGATATAATTATATTATTATATATTATATTATAATTTCACCTTCCATCCTGCAATCCTCTATGATTAAATCATTAAATCAATCCACCAATACACAAAACAAACATACGACCTACTCCATAACTCCTTGACGTTACTCGTAACATACACGACAAAATTGATTTTTCTTTCAGAAAGATAATGAAATATATGAGCAGTTACACACGGGATATCAATAGATATTTAGCTTATTAATTAAATTATCTTCCTAAATTAGTAAGCTTACTAAAAAGCTATCAATGCCCTGCTTGGCCCCCCTTCAGTAAACACAGTTTGAATCGTGGATGACTACAGATGACGAGATAAACATTTGTGGGCAATACATCTTCAATAACAACTATAACAGGCAGGATGTGTATATGCGCGTGTGTAAAGTATATACAATATCTGTAAGCCAAGTCCTGTAAATGCGAGTTTTCGGAATGGGATCAGAGGTGTCATCGACAAAACCTATTCTGTTCCATAGATTGCCTGAACTATATGATGATATATGGGTTAAATTTTCATGAAATATTCGTAGAGATATTACGAAAACGAAACCTTTGTCCTGAAGTGTCAGAGATACTATTCAACTATCTCCATTGCAATTGCAGGGGATTATTCAATGACTCGCATTATGGTGCATGGCAGTGACATCACTTGCCAGGAATACACTATTTTCCTACCTGTCACTAAGGAGCTTTAGAATACTAAGCCTAAGAAGCCTAGCCTTTGAACAAGACTTGAATGTGACTACCTTGCAGGGTCAACTTGTCACCTTACTGGCACTGAACTCCAATTCAAAACTAAAAATGTTATATTTCATGCGGTTGCGTAAATTTAGTTTGCAGAATTGTTTGTAGACAAATAAAAATCCAATTCATATCACTACCAACTCTTTTTGTTGAAGAGTCAACTGGTAAAAATGAAATCATGCAATCAGTTGCTTAAATCTAGTGTTAAATAATAAACAATGTAGAACAATAAAATCCAATCCATATCACTACCAAATCTTTTTGTTCAAAATCTCATTACATCGGGCCAGGACTAAAGTAAAATATGTGTTTCTGTTTGGGGAAAAGGCAAGTTCACACTGGTAGTATCGCACCTCGTTTTGAATCGACACCAAGTTATTCTTCGAGGCCACATCTGGCTCCTGTTTTATCATACGTAGGAGCACATTTCTAACATGCTTCCTTTATTTAACACATTAAGCAATTAAAAGAAACAATTAGAAATCGAAAACATCCACGAATTAACCAACTTGTTCTATTGTTGTGAACTCTCTTTATTTCCATCAGAAAACATGCAAAAGACCATGGAGCTATGACTCTGCCCATAATTACTTTTGCACACTACAGTATAACACTTGAAAGTGAGTAGAAACAGGGAAAGGTGCACTTTACATACAAAAATATATTCCGGGTTCCCCCAAATGATTCGTTTTCAACCTATTTACTGATTAAAATGATTTCCGAGAATAGCATAACTGTAGTTTTTAAATATATATACACTGTCGGCCAAAAGAAACGCCTACTTGATTTTTCTGAAAATTAAAGATGAAATAATTTCTGAAATATAATCAATGGTGGTCTCCAAGTTATGCTGAACACAACTTGATATGTAAGTCGATTGAAATCATTGAAAAAATAAATTCGAGTCAATAACATTCATGAAAATTTCTAAAGTGCTCATCATAGTTTTTACGAAATCTGATAACATAATATGTGTTGTGCCCCTGGGCAAGGCACTTCATCCACATTGCACTCAGTCCATCCAGCTGTTTTAATCGGTACCTGAACAGGGGAGGTAAGGACCTAACTGGTCGCGCGGAGCGCTTAGTAGTGGCGCCGAAAGTACAGTTCCTTCAGGGTAATAATTGTACCACCATTGAGCAGTGCTTGCACTGGATATAAGGTGTTAAAACGTATATTGTTAAGGATTCGGCCCTTTGGGGCAGAATCCTTATTGAGATTTGCGTGTTTTATTATTATTTCAAAATACTTTGACCATCTTTTTAGCGCAAACAACTGAATCAAATGCAACCAACTTTTGCAGGCTGGGAACCTTAGCCCTGGAATCGAAAATGTCCTATGTTGGGCCCAATCAGCCCAGCCATTAAAGGTCCAGTTCAAATCTAAACTTCGATTTGTAACATGGGAGAAATGTTCAATATGCATTTAGAAACTTGCAACTTTTTCAAAAGATGCGCAATAACACTGCGAGCAAAAAAGTAAATCATGACGAATTCGTAGGTCACATGGTTTCGCCGCCATCTTGAACTTGTTGAACTTTCGCGCTTTTGAGGGTACGCGTCTTCATAAATCTTCTCCCAATTAACGGCAAATCATACAGACACAAAGTGTAGCTAATTTGGAAGCTGAAACATTGCTGTGTATATGAATCCAAACCGAAGCTCTACAGCAAACCGTTTCTGGGTTACGGCATCTTAAACATTGACCTTTTTTACCTTGTTATCATCACAAGTGAAATATCTACCAAGGTTATTGTGACGTCACCGTCGACATGTAACAATATGATGACGTCATGCAATCTGCAGGATTATATCACGAAATCGATATGTATACATCACAAGACATTTACAAAACCTGTAACAAATTTGAATATCTAATGCATAAACCATTTGACATTAAAAACAATTCTCCTCGAATGCCATTGGTATCTCATTCGAAGTTCGCAACTTATGAAAATGTAATCAAATGTGATCAAATATACATCATATTGATAAATGTTAAAATTCCATATTCATTGCCAACGAAACATTGATCATAAGAGGTTCATGTCTGAATAAACTATTTGAATGATTAAATCATTATTACCAAATAATTTAAATATATACTAAATCAAATTTTCAATTTTGAAAATATGTTACCACATGTCAACATGATTCTGTTTAAATGTCTTTCAACACTATTTAAATTTAAATCTTCGCAGTGACGTTTTCCAAATCAATGATACTGCTGCTTAAACATAGGTGAAAAGCAAACATATTGCTAACGTGTTTGTAACCGCTATGACAGTATAACGATATAACGTATACTTTTCGTTTAGTGGTCACAACTCAAGGGGATATAGGAAATATACAGACATGTTTCTATCACGCAGTGGTCTATATACACAGTAACAAAGTCCGTGTCAGTTTGACCCAACTAAACGCGACATAAAACGTGTAAAATTATTCATGATTGTATAATGTAGACATGATATTTGCTACACTTCAAACATTAAAACTTGTTGTTCGAAATAATATCAAATGATGTAGGTAAATAAGACGTAGTCCAAACAGAAACAAAGTCAATGTCAGTTTGACCTTATATCAAACCTGGATAATTGCGCATGTCTACATGTCTGTACATAACTTGTAAAAATAGTCAAGGTTATGTTGTGTGTAAAGATCACATGCTATGAATGCAAGGATACATTACTGTACTGAACGGGACAGCGTCAACAGTTCTGTTTCTCTTCCACATACGCAATGGAGGGTGGTTTTCTTTATTTGTGGATGACAGTTTCACTGCTGCATTGTGTCACATGTCATGAGAATACCGATGTTTATAATGAAAGACTGGATTTACTTGAAAATGAAGTGGACACATTTTCAGACAAATTTGATGCGATCGTGAACCAGATGTCAATGGATAAAACGGATTTGAAAATCAGACAGGAAAGACAAATTCTGTCTCTCAAGAGCGAACTGAAAACTAACATACGGCAACACGTCACCGAGGCCCTGACTGTTATACTTCGAGGCGAGTCCTTTGAAGATATGATTAAATCTCAGGTTATCTCCGAGGTGAGACATCTACAACGTGCAAATCACCATATGCGGAGACAACTTCATGAAATGAAGAAATCATCTGAACAGGTGGAGCAGGACAACCGGATATACAGGGAAGCTTTTCCGAAAGGTAATGGAGAAAACTGTGAGTTAATGTCTTATTCAAAATGTCTTGTGAAATCAGAGTTTCTGATAGTTGAGTTAGCAGAACGAGATCGTCAAATCAGCCAACTTAATAAGAAGCTTAGAAAAATGAATGATTCATGTACTCCTTCAACCAAAAAAATCCAAAAAATTGCTAATTCAGGTCTGGAATCGAACCTACTAACGAACGAGTTGACAAAACATGATCAACAAATCAGCGAACTAAATCAGACTCTGTGGGAACTGAATGATGCATGCAGGCGATCGAATGGTAATATCGACAAAGAGACTGATTTAACACCAACAACAGAGACACCTTCAATCTCCTCGACCACTGCAGTTGAACCAACAACTCTAACAACAAGACTGACAACATATGAACAACAAGCAGAGAGAAGTCGGATCCTTCTTGCACCATATCATAGTAGTACTCCTATTCAGTTCCGTCAGGTGAACATCGATACCAACGCCATAGAGGTATATCCTTACCTGAAACTTAAGGACTACACGTCTGTTGTTTATGTCTACAAACTAAACTCTTTGTTGATTGGTTTATACAAACCCAACAGGATCATCATCTCAAACCTCGACACTGCCAACATTAAAACAATAAGACACAACATCACAACACAAGGCATGGCTGTTGATGAGAAGCGGGGACTTGTTTTCCTCACAACACATCATCCGAGTAAAACAATAAGTAGAATGACTCT
Source organism: Gibbula magus (assembly GCA_936450465.1). Lineage (NCBI taxonomy): Eukaryota > Metazoa > Mollusca > Gastropoda > Trochida > Trochidae > Gibbula > Gibbula magus. The sequence continues at coordinate 71,704,621 of OW388299.1, read as the reverse complement.
GAATGGGAAACGTTTTACTGCCTTGATAAGTTTGACACAGTATGGTAGCACCCCTTTAGCTATTGCTGTTAACTCTCAAACTAAGATGATATATGCTTGTAATCAGGGTAAACTGTTCACTGCCAGATATGACGGCAGTGGTCTTACTACACTCGACACTGGAAGTAACATGTATGCAGTGACACTTGACATCAGCAACGGTAACCTCTACTACGCTAAGGAAAAGAAGGTGATGAAAATGTCCCTGTCAACCAACATAAGTAGTGAGGTGACAGAGTTTGGTTTTTATATTTGGAATCTTGTATACTATAGAGACACTGTGTATTACAGCAGCTGGTCATCATCTCCCGGTACACTTGGAGCAGTGGATGTAGGACATAACATTGTATCTCACACGCTTCAGAAAATGAAGGTGTCCGGCTTTTACAATTTTATCATCTGTTTAATTCCTTAACTTCACCAACCGAGACTGACGAAGTAAGACTTTCCCTTTATGGATAGTTGTTTGTATAGTTTACATTGACTACCGTGTATCTCGTTCGTCACTCCTACTGAGGAATTATGTAATATTCATTTCCACTTTATTTAATGAGATGTACATGACATCTATGTAGCCCATCCCTCTTTACTATAAAAGGTTCACAATCTGAAAAGTAACACTAATGTGTTACATCGTTTGCCCTCATGTTTATTTTATTAGCGAATTCGTGTTGCCACTGTTATCTTGTTATTTGTGTTAGTTTTGAAGATAATGTTTGCGTCAGAATGATATAATGATATGATTAACTGTACATAATATCATGATGTGTTACTTCCATTAAAACAATTATTTTTTTCAAAATCAGCTATATTTCCTCCACAATGGCTAATGGCAAATGATAACTTTTCATCCTTAAAGTGACAATGTCATCATACAAGTTATTATATATCTATTACAGATTAGGTTTTAATAACTGCAACCCTTAGAAAACATTATTCATTTAGCTTGCTTGCATCACCATATACGTTATGTAATAGTTTTCTGTGTATTGTTATTCTACAACAATTGTTGCCCATTTTGTTTATCAGTGATATGGTCTATATGACTGAAATATAGGTCTGTTTTGTTAATCTATCGTGTATGGGTTGTTTGCCTGTATGACTTGTATGTCTATCCGTCATGTTTGTCATCTTGTTTATCAATCATACTTGTATGTCTTGCTTCTCGTTATCATTTGATATAAGCTACCATGTGTACAATGCATCAATTATCGCCTTGCAGAGCTGCTAACGTGTACAAAAGGATTCACACACAAAACGTATAAAATTCTAACTAATTTTCAAAATTCTCCCTTTTTGATTTATTCACTCTTTCATTAACCAGTACTTTTCACCATCAGACACAAATTATTTTCATATTAGAAGCGGAACAATTTATTTATTCTACAAGTTAACATTCTCGCCCCACAGAGGTTACTCAAGTCATTTCCTCTAACGTAACATCATTTATAAGTGGACCATATTTCTCGCTTATAGCAAAAATAGCAATCAAACCCATGAGGTGTCCATTTGCAATTGTATAGTTCCCGTATATCGTACCTCCAATCAAATATTGTCTTACATCTCCAACTGACTTCCGTACATTAGAAATATATGCCGAGATCACAAGTGAAGGAAGTTTTGTTCAAAGATTACAGGAATCAGACATTATGCTTAGTTTGAAACAACGTCGCTAAGTGTACAACTTTGATTGTGTTCGTCTCGTGTGTCTATCTATCATGTCTGTCTATCATTTGTGTCTCTCCGTTTTCATTCCTTGTTCCTCCATCTTGTTTTGTCTATCCACCCTGTTTATCTATATAACATGTTTGTCTCTCCATATTGATTATCTCCGTCTTGTCTCTCAATCTTGTTTGCTTGTCTTGTCTCTCAATCTTGTTTGTTTGTCTTGTCTCTCCGTTTTGTTTGTCCCTGTCTCGTTCTTCATCTTGTTTATCTCTGTCTCGTCTCTCGATCCTGTTTGTCTTTGTCTTGTCTCTACATTTTGTTTGTCTGTGCCTCGTCTTTCCATCTTGTTTGTCTGTCTCGTCTCTACATTTTGTTTGTCTCTATTTCGTTTCTCCATCTTGTTTGTTTCGCCTCTCCATCTTGTTTGTCTCTGCCTCGTCTCTCCATCTTGTTGGTTTGTCTTATCTTTCTATCTTGTTTGTCTCTGCCTCGTCTCCCCATTGTGTTTGTCTCTGCCTAGTCTCTCCATCTTGTTTTTCTCTGTCTCATCTCTACATTTTGTTTGTCTGTGTCTCGTCTTTCTTTCGTGTATGTCTGTCTCGTCTCTCTATTTTGTTTGCCTTTGTTTCGTTTCTCTATCGTGTTTGTCTCTGCCTCGTCTCTCCATCTTGTTGGTTTGTCTTATCTCTCAATCTTGTTTGTCTCTGCCTCGTCTTCCCATTATGTTTGTCTCTCTCTCTTGTCTTTCCATCTTGCTTGTCTCTGCCTCGTCTACCAATTGTGTTTGTCTCTGTCTTGTCTCTCCATCGTGTTTATCTCTTTCTCATCTTTACATTTTGTTGTCCCTCACCGCCGTGAAGGTCACTACAAGACTTTGAAATATATGTTTGGTTAAAATCGTGTTACCACGATATTTCATGAACCACTAGACCTAGAGTCTTCAAAATTGGTACCAGTCTTTATTCGGGAAATACGCAGGCATTTATTTTTTGGGATAAACTCTTGTTAACACGATATCCCATGAACAACTGGACCTAGTAGCGTATTCACGTTTGGTACAAGTCTGTGTTAGGCACCAGTAGGCACCAGTCGATTTTGGTCACTTGACCTCATTTTCAAGGTCACTACGAGACTTTTATTATTTTTTTAAATGTTCTTAACCTAATATAATAATAATGAAATCAAACATGTAATGGTCATTACTCGGTACAAGCTGTGTGTCAATTCTATTAGCTCATTTCTTAATTGCGACGGGGGACATGGTCACGTTTGTGACAATTACTTGTTTGACTTTGTATCTCCGTCGTCCCTCCATCTTGTTTGTCTCTGCCTCGCCTCCCCATTGTCTTTGTCTTTGTCTTGTCTCTCCATCTTGTTTGTCTCTGCCTCGCCTCCCCATTGTGGTTGTCTTTGTCTTCTCTCTCCATCTTGTTTGTCTATGTCTTGTCTCTCATTCTTGTTTGTCTATGTCTCGTCTTTACATTCTATTTTTCTGTATCTCGTCTCTCCATAATCTTTGTCTTTCTCGTCTCTCCATTTTGTTTGTCGCTATTTCGTTTCTCTATCTTGGTTGTGTCTTTCTCCTTTCTCCATTGTGTATGTCTCATCTCTCCATTTTGCTTGTTTTTCTCGTCTCCCCATCTTGCTGGTGCGTCTTATCTCTCCATTTTCTTTGCCTCTGTCTTGTCTCCTCTTTCCAGTGTCTCTGTCTTGTCTCTCAAATTGTCTTTGTTTTCAATCTTGTTTGTTTGCTTCTGTCTTATTTTCTCTATCTTGTTTGTCGGCCTTGCTTGTCTATATACATATTTGTCTCTATAACACATTTGTCTCTACCATGTCTCCCTCTCTCATTTGTTTTTGTCTTGTCTTTCTATATCTGTCTTGTTAATATATTTTCGCTGTTTGTCTTGTTTGAATCTTTAGTATATATTCATTGTACACATTAGCTTATAGATCAATACAAGTTAAAGTGGTTCAATAAAGACGTGCAAACCAATCAATATTTGTATAAAATGGTTCCGTTTTTACTTTGAACGACATCAAATAGTAGAGATGACGTAATCTAATTCTTGGCCTGAAAAGCTAGATGGGTTCATGGCACGGGGCGGCATCTCAAGTCCGTCCATTCGTCGGCTATCATCTGTAAACTTTTCTTCGACTTGACAACAACCTCTGTAGTCCCGAAATAGACTTTTTAGGCCAGTAACTTGCTCTTAGGGCAGCAAAATTTGTTCATTTGATCCTTACACCAATACCCCACTCCCTCGCCCCCAGTCATTTCCCCAAAACCTTTAAAGGACCTTTTCTCCGAAAGTGATTTGTAATTTTCAGAATACCATCTTTGTTGCATGTATTTGGCATTGACTTTGACACCCTTTTAAATATGGCGTAACAGGGTGTTAACCCTACAACTTTAAATTTATTGTTCACAAGATCTGTTGGATGAATATTGAGAATTGTAAAGTTCATCGTCTTAAATAAGGGCGTGGTAAGGGAGCAAAAAACATGGTGTAATGCGGCGTGTAAATGTGAGCTTCAAACGCACCCAAGTCTATATCTGCAGTACTGCGATTAAGTGAAATATAGCGTGTTCCTTCTTAAGTGGCCAGAGCTCCCATTAAGTACATTTGAGAACCGACCAACTTATCAAACGAGTTATATTTTTATCGAAGTAAGTTCGTTTGGAATTGATACAGGACCTTACTTATCATCTAAGAAGCTGTGTATGTTTCATTGCCACAATGTCTTCACAGTTTCTTGCGACCTTTTGATGTAGGCACCTAATGAAAAAAAACCCTGATTAAACTTGTATCAGCCTCTGAAAAAAGCAAAGTCTTTAAATAAGTGATATTGAGTAATTGAGTAATATCTGATGAGCTACAGAACCAGTGTCTCTATTTTGAGGCTTTTGACCTTCAAAGTCCATTAATCTAAAATTTACAAAAGACACTAATCACCAAGCAAGTAAATGGGGTCTGTATAGAGGTTCGTTTTGGTGGTTTGTGTCCTCAGCTAGGTCCTCCACAGTGAAGCAAATGCGGACACTTACTCTCAAAAGACTTATCTTACAGCCTAATGAGTAATTTTGTTGGAGTCAGATATGCCAAAGCCTTATGTTATCGAGAAATACTCTCTGTTGTCGAAAATTAACGTTTAAATGATATGATAGTCTACTCAGTAAAGAGACAATAAAAAGGTGAAATTAGTTATTTAGAATTGACAAATGGACAATGAACCAGAGCCGATGCACGTAAATGCGTCAAACAAAATTATGGAAAGTAATGTACAACAGACAAAAGGACAAATTAGGATTGGTAATCTTTAAAAGTGCATACAAATACTGTGCATGAAATTGGAGGTGTAGATTTGGTTCCTGTACACAATCAATGCTGTTGTTCTGAAATAAATTCTTTCATGAGAACAGTGTTCGGTATCGTTCCACTACCAATTTGCAGTAAAATCAGAATGAAGCACTTCTTTAATATAGGCAAGGATTACTTGTAGAGCTACGATTGGTTTGAGCGGCTCTTTAGTTAAGTCGATTGAAAAGATTAAGTTAATTTTAAAATTGATTGTACAAATAACAAATAGTCAACCGCAAAAGAAACATGTTTAAATTTTCAACAGCGTGAACAAGAGTGCTCTGAGAGCACAAGAACCCTCTTGGTTGGTCCTATTGTTGTACACAATATTTTCAAATTTGCAATTTAAATGTAAGGGTAATTTACAGATTTAATGAATTGAAAAAGTAAAGATTAAAGATGCATTTGACATGAGATGGTCTTTGAAAATAGTTATGCTATTGGTCCCAAAAAAGCGCATGCGTACCATCGTTGTATATCCAAAGCATGGGTAAATTTTTCAGAAGGGTTGATCGAAAACTGTGACAGGACCTGATTTCAGAGCATAGGTACTGTTTTGTGGATTGGTGGACGGACAGACGGGGGGACGGGCGGATGGGCATACGGGTTGCATCACGGCAATAGCCCCTGTGGGTTTTTGTGCCTGGTATGGAATAACAGTAGATCCTCAATTTGTAGTTGACACGATGTCCACACATTTGAGGGAACATAAGCGTCATCAAAACCAACGGGCTTATAAACTATGGCATGTTATTCCAGAATCCTGGCTGTGAAGAGGAAGACCAAACTGAAGGCTTTTCTCAATGACAGAAACTCTGTAAGGATGTCCTTGAGTAGTAAGAACCAGCTAATGGATAGGCTTCCTGCTGAAAAACACGCCGTTTTTACTGAAATAAAGTGATCTCACGTAATTGTAGAATGCCATGCAAATCCATTTTCCTTCGAGTGACCATTTTGAGGTGCTCACATTAAAATGGCCGCTTGGAGGGGGTCAGGTTATCAGATTGATGTAGAAACACCTTAATACTCAGAGCAAAGCTTTAAATATGGCACCATGATCAAATGGTTAATCAATTCTTACTCTTTTTCATTTTAACTACTGTGTAAATACATATTCAGAGATCAAAATGCAGGGGTGAGGGTTGAAAGGGAAATAAGTAATTTTTTATACTCATTGATTTCTGAACATTACTGAAATATCTTACTTGGGACTAATGAGATGGTGATAAAACTCGGTTTGTTATACATCTTTCACTTACCATTTTTATTCAATCCCAGTGGAACTTGACCATATGTAGAAGTTGATTTCTGGACATTTCTTAAGTCTTTGGACTGTGACTTATGATTTTATACATAGTGTTTTTGATCATTTACTTGTTATAAATTCTAATCCAGATGTGACATTATCACAGTATATACTCAATCGTTGTTGATCAACATGATCTCTGTACATTCCTGAAGCCCCCCTTTGGGGATCAGGGCTTTCAGTTCGGTTATCATGGAATCAAGACTGACACTATTAATCAGAGGAAAGGAAAGGAAAAACTTGTCAAAAAGATGTTGGATTGAGCTTTGTGCACATTGTCTTTCCATCAGGAAGTTTTATGTGTCAAAGAGTTTTATTGTAATAAAAGTATGGGACATAAATATTATTCGTGATAAAAACACTTTGGTTTATAACATTCTTGTGATTAATTGTTTTTTTAATAACGGCTTCAGTAAGTTTATTGGCAAAAGGTTTAAGCTTTTTTTGCGAGTGATCTTTTAAATTATAATTCAAACCCTTAAAATTATCTCTGATGTCAAAATTAGGGGATTGCATGTTTTATTTAAGCTTGTCAAAAAGCAGTTTTGTATTAGTATAAAACTGTTTCAAATGATTTGGGTAACTGCTTTCATATCATGTATGATAAGGATAATTGACAAACCATGTTTGAATTCGAGTACATGCTGTCACCACATCTTAGCGATAAACTAGACATGTCATGATAACAACTGGTGGATTTGACAGATGATTCACTTCCTATCTGTTTGGGATCTATTTTCAACCCTTAACATTAGGAGATAAGTCACATTCAAAATATCAGAGCATCATGTAAAGTTAGAGATGTGACATTACGAACAGATGAAGTGTTGAAAGGAATGCTGTCGATTTAAATGATTATCCATGTTGACAAGACTTTGCTGTTAAGTATAGTCCATTAACATCTGACATCTTAATCAATACACTAAACGCCAAAAGAAACGTTATCCCACTTTTAATAACTTTTTAAGTATCAAAGATATTTGAGAAATGAATGGTTCGAAAGAAAATTGAATAACGTAGCTTTATGCTAATAACACGTATACATATGAAATATTTTTTTTAGTCATTAAATATATTTTCTCATAATTTACCTTAGTGAAAACGAGTTTACTGTGTTGTCAAATGACTTACCGTATTCATCCTAATAAACGACCTCTCCTAATAAACGCCCCCTTAAGCCATTTTTAACTCGCGGAAAATGACCCCTAATAAACGCCCCCCTTTTGTATCGACTTACCTTACTGATGTTTCACTGAAGAAGAGTTTTTTTAACAAGGAATTAGATGTAATATACGTATTTGCTTCTAATGACGACAATATCTTCTTTATTGTGATTTAAATACAGAATATCATGACCCGGAAATAGTGTTTACATGATCGTTCTGAACCATGTGCTTATCGGCTGATTGTGTTTATACTGCCTTTCATTGGTGGTTATATTTAGATTCCTAGCGAACTAACGTTTCATTGGATAAGAGTAATGACGCAACAAGATGGCGGATTCAATCACTCGATGTATCTTCATGAGTTTTAATTAGTTTAAATTTCCTTTGCAAACTGTATATCAGTACCGGTTGGAATTTGATGCAAATAATAAACTGCAACATTTAAAGCTTCTTTACATTTATTTGATACACTTATTTTGATTAAAACTTTGAAATAAGATCGATGTTTGTTTTTCTTTTGAACATCAAGAGACATGTTTTAATAAACGCCCCCCTTTCTACGATTTTTTAAGTAATTTTTATAAACGCCAACCTTTTCCAGTTTTTGAAATGCCCAGGGCTTCTATTACAGCGAATACGGTAATAGTATTTAGGAACACAGACGATTAGCTATGTGAACGTTTTTGCTTGAAAAGGAAAACCTTTCATTTTTTTGTTTATCACCAACACTCATTATCACTCAAATGTAGCAAAATTCAAGCAGCATTTGCATGAACTGAATGCTTCTACAGGGTATAAAAGGTGCCTACCCTGCATTATATGGCACACATGTACAAACTCATTCCGCGACTGACAAGTGGAGAAAGAGAAAGAACTCTGGGGATATTACAGATTGGGTCAACCAACAACGATGTTTCCAATGCCTTTGGATGTCACCGTAGTATGACCATTATAGGACTGCGGAGTCACCGCTGATAGACCAAAAGGGAGCAAGAGGTGTTATTGTTACAATGCCCCCCCCCCCAATGCCCCCCCCCCCCCCCCCCCCCCCCCCCGGCGAACATGTTACCTGTTACCCAACACAAACTAGGCATATCTATTTAGATACAAGATCCGTGGTTTGAGATTTGTTTTCTTATTCAAATATGGCGGTACAACAACAGATTTTCGTGGCGTAGTTCACATGAGAAATAAGGGACATAACTCCCGATGACCAGAATTAGTACATACCACGTAACATTCTTTATACATTGAAACTTGAAAGTGATACCATTAAGCATAAGAAGAAATAACAACGTGATACAAGGAATGATGAATCACATAAAAGAGCTGTACTGTTTGAAGAACTAGGCTCTCATCAACATCTATCATTACTTTAGGAGGTAAACTACGTATCTCTGAGACTTACCGAGAAAGAAAAGGGCTCAATTCTGTATATATGGTTCATATACGGTACATGTGGTTTATATGGCATATATATATAATTGACACCTATCAATCTTGCATATATGTTTCTTTTGGATGTCAGTTTATTTGGTTGATGCCACATAATTTAAAAAACCTGCAGTATATGTTTTGCATATAGTTTTCCAAATTGCTATTTACATGTATTATTCAGGTTTATACAATATATCGTTACGTGAGATGGTTTAACATCTCATTACACAACCCAATCAGTCCTGTCTATAGAACGAACGATAATGCCCAGAGAGATTATGTCAGTAGGACCATGGTTAAGTCCCTTTGGGTCGCCAGTTAACGAGTGTTAACTAGTGAGTTAGTTAAAATCTAGATAGCCGAAACATTTAGTTCGACTTTGGTCGAAATAACCGTGGACAGGAGGTCGAGCTGTTTGACTGGTTCTTTTGCACAGCCTGCAACACAACAGTCCCACCAACGTTTCTACGCATGTGAGACAAGTTCCTTATTGTTATTTAGTGCTAGCCAATTATAGGTCAATTGAACTCAGCCTTTTTGGTGGTTCTAATGAACATCTGTTCAGACAGAATAATATAATAAATAATGTTTAATAATGGATTAGAACGCAGAAATAACATTCAGCTGTGGCTTATTAAAGTTGACAATCGATAAGGCCTGTCGCTTGTTCTTGATAATGTTGAAGCTAGTACAATGGTACATGCACACTTACGCACACAATGCTGCACAACCATACAAGTAACTGAAACGCCTTTTGTGTTCCTTCGATCATTACATGTCAATCTGAAGGGTACATTTTCAGCTAAAACGTCCTAGGTATCGTACAACTCATGTGTGATAAAAAAAACGCCCATTACCTCTGACTGATTCCATCTTGTCATGTAGCGGTATCAGGAATCACAGTCATTTGCTGATAGACGAAATAATCTCGGGAGAATAGCCTGTATCCAAAGTGATAGAAATATCCTGTTTACACTGGTTATTAAGGATATTGCTAAAGGGGTATAGTCAATCTTGATTCATTTGTTCTGTCCTGTTTACACAAGTTATTAAGGATATCGCTAAGGGGATATTTTCAGGCTTGACTTATTTGATCTGTCATGTTTACACTGGTATCAGGAATCACAGTCATTTGCTGATAGACGAAATAATCTCGGGAGAATAGCCTGTATCCAAAGTGATAGAAATATCCTGTTTACATTGGTTATTAGGGATATTGCTAAAGGGGTATAGTCAATCTTGATTTATTTGTTCTGTCCTGTTTACACAAGTGATTAAGGATATCGCTAAGGGGATATTTTCAGGCTTGATTTACTTGATCTGTCATGTTTACACTGGTTATTAAGGATATTGCTAAGGGGTTTAGTCAAACTTGATTTATTTGTTCTGTCCTGTTTACACTAGTTATTAAGGATAGTGCTAAGTGCCTTAGTCAAGCGTGATTCGTCCGTCGGTTCATTCGTCTGTACTGTTCAAGATAAAGGGAACAGCTTTTCTCACAAACCATTTAGGCTAGGATAATCAAAATTTGGTTTGTGGTTCATGGTATCTCCAAATCGGACAGCTTGCTCAAATACTGTTTAAGATCGGATAACCAAATTTGGTGTATGGCTTGAGGGGATTAATAGCTTAATGGCGTTCGAAAATAAAAAGTGTGCAAATAATTTTGTTCAAGAGTAGCCCTTGTTGGTCAAAGTCAACGTGAAAGTGGAGTGTTTTCAGACATAAAATTATCAACTATTATGGCACACGAAATTAATACCATTTTACCAAACAAGCCTCAAACGAAAACGTTTTCAATTCATCTGGTATATGCATTTAAGGGGTGGGTGTGATGACAAAGACAAGGATATATATGGATGATCAACTTCTTTATAATATGATTGCAGGTGAAAAACAGGATTCTATCAATTAAAATAAACTTTTGAACAATGGAACGTGTTATCGGTCACTAGTGACTGATATAACAATGACCTCGTTCATAAAACAATGCTCCGACGTCATGACACGTTCATGATGTCACATTGTTGCTAAAGCGAAGGGCTCATTGCAAGTCGATATCGGTGAATATGCAAGGATTGGGTCATATAATATATAGAAAATGTGTCCTCCTTGACAAATACCATGTTTATCTCATCTCGTGACTGCACCACTCGTGATAATATAAACTTTCTACCTCACTCGATGAGATAAACATGGTATTTGGTCGCCCGAGAAACAGAAGGTTTTATGTCCACTTTTCGAGAAAATTGAGGTTTTCCTTTTTTTTGTTAATTATAAGTCTTTCTGCATGATTAAATAACAATGTTAAGTCCATATATTTAAAATGTAGCACTTTTAAAAAAAAGTATGTGGTTCAATATCACATATTATACAAGAAAGCTTGGGTACCAAACTTTCAAATTGGAAATTGGAGAAAGAACCTTCTGTTTCTAGGGCGACGATTTGTCAAGAAAAGCCAAATATCCTCTATTCATTGAATGATATATATCCTTACACGAGACAAGTTTGATAAGGATGTACGGATCTATATCGAAACCTTGCTATAATAGAGTTAAATGCAAAAAGCATCTCACGAGTTTCATAAATATGTTATTTAATGGAACGGAGTTTAGTATTTTATTTATTACTGACTGATTTATATCCCTCTTAATTGCATGAACTCGTCAATAGTCGACACACTCATTTGTGACCTCAGCGCTAGTATTGTGACGTCATATTAATGCCATTATGACGTCACGTCAATTGGCAGCACACGATGTTATTACACAATAACGCCAACTTGCTATCTAAATCAGTGTGTTGTCTACATAACCCCTATCATATAATACGAGTAATTGCATTCGATTAAGTAATTTTGTCAAAATAAGATAATGCACTCATTTGATGTTTAAAAAAATGATTTTAAATTTCCAAATTGATATGAACCTATTAACCCCCTATTATACAAGTTTATTTAAGTATGTAAGTTTGGAATTCAATACAGAGTATTTGAGAACAGTATATATATATATATATATATATATATATATATATATATATATATATATATATATATATATATATATATATATATATATATATATATATTAAATTTAAATAATACACTGAAGAGGTATATCAACTTTCATAATCAATACTTTATATTCCGATATGCATATTTCCTGATTCCCTGATGAAGCTTCGAAACAAGAAGCAGAAATATGCATATCGGAATATAAAACATCTTTAGCATGTACTTTAAATGCAATATTCAGATGAAATTATTCGTCTGTAATTCATAACACGATATGCATACAAACAAACCAAAACAGCTTTCGTTTTTTTGGACCTCTGAGATGATGAACAATTCTGTCCCTTTGATATGCTTTTCAAAGAAGACATCAGACATGAATTCCCATGAAATAATTCATGATTAATTTATAAATCGCTTCAAGCATAATTTGAAATGAAATTCAGAATGTTCACAAGGTGCTACTAATGTATGTTACTGCTATATTCAACAAACTATGTAAACAATAATTCAAAATATTCAATGTGAACGTAAATGTTAAGATATATATAAATTTAACTAACAGTTTATACAAATAGAATACGAATATAAGTATTACATTTGAATTCAATTTCAATTCTGAAATATACTGAGCAAAACAAGTTGAGGAGCATTGGATTTCCCCATATTTGGAAAATGTGTGTCATGAAAACAATATTATGAATACGATTCTGATGTACGTCATTGCGATTGCCCTGGAGAAGGGACAAGCCTTATTTACTGAAATAGTTTTAAAACATGATCTCTTAAAGGAATGTGGGTTTTTTTCACTTCATGGATTGATAAATGTTACACATGTGTTTATAAACACTCATCATGACAATATTCAGATTGTTAAAGAAGTTCAAAGGTCGTAGTCGTTTTATAATCTATCATTGTAAGTATTAATTAATATTTTTTCTTTCAAAATATTTTACTTGTCTTTGTTTTTTCTTTTCTTTTTGTAAATATACAGCATTACCTTCTCTTTTCTGTATATATCACTGTATATATATATCGTTTCAATATTATATGTCAGCACTTTACATATCTTACTAAGCTGGACAACTTGAAAAAAAATCCTTTAAATTAAACAGATATGTTTAAATTAAATCAAGCAATGAACTATTTTGAATTTAACCTGCAGATGAAAATGTTAAAATCTAAATTTCTGATTTGCTTAACAACCCCATCAACTGTCGTATAAATCATTATAAAACACAACAAATTTAAATCTTAAATTTCCTATTAGAAATAGGGAAAATGGTTGTGGTAATATTCTACTGTTATGGTTCTTTGTAACCTGCGTTTATTGCTTCAAAAATACCTTAAACAGTATGAAGGGCAGTGAATTATTAATCCGCGACCGCAAAACGTACCGACGTTGAAATCAGTGTAGGATAGATGCTCGCTTATGTCGGACAAACTAGCTGTCCTTGAAGAAGTTAAATTGTCTTTAAAAGCTATGCGTGTGTTACTGTTGAGCAGTCGCCAATCAACGTCAATCATAGATTGATGGAGAGGAGGAAATTGAGGAATTGTGTGTATTGTGCGTGTTCAGAGAGTTGCAAACACCTTTCACTAGCTACTGTCTACAAGAGGACTCAAGGCAACCAACAGCACCAGACACAGGCACCGTACCGGTAGACTGCGTGTGACAAGTTGACAACATCACATCATGAGCGTTACATTCACAGGTCGCATGTGCAAGAACGTTTCCTCTCGGCCAATGAAACTGACGGAAACATCGTTGGAAACAATGGTTAGACTGTGATTTTCCAGTAAGATGGAGACTTCGTGACAGACAGCTTGAACAGGGTAGGCCCTAATCACAAGGTCCTGTTCTCATCCACCGTCCCCTGAGACTACAGTGGGTCAAAAGCGCGCATTAGAGAAGTGTTTTGGTCTAATGTTTATATTGTTTTAACAATGCATGCAGAATGGTTTGATTATATATTGAGTTTAATCGTTTGTTTGAGGAAAACATATTTGTGTTGTAATATTAAGGACTGTATAGAACTGGGTATCTAATAGCTACTTTATTACAAATCTTTTCCCAGATACCAACGGAAAACTCGTTTTCTAACCTCGAAGGGAAATTCCTTTTTGGAGTTAATTGTGTTGGTTTGTTTGGGTTGATATGAGCTGACACAGTCTGAAAGATATGTTAAGGAAACCATTCCCATCGTAGGACAATATATTATAAATCTGATATTGGATAACGTCTTTCTTCAACTATTTTCATTTGCTCGGGGAAGTGTATTCAAGTGAAATTGCAATGACGTCATTTCATTCAGATACACTTTCCTTATGGTTGAAATAGCGCCTAAATTCTAAATGAAACACTAAAGTTGATTATTGATAACATTCATTTGAATTTTGTTTCATCGTATAAAAATCGTACCGTTATTCAAGGAGCATTTGATTCGAGCATATCCATAAGTTAATTTCAGTAGTTAGCAAAATTATTGACAAGACAATAACTCCATATCTGTCTTCCGTATTTACTGTATTATGAGGGAGCTCGGACTGTCTTGTAAGAAGGGCTATTCTACCATTCGAAAAGGAAATTGAGGCTTTGAGAGGCTTTCTAATCGAAAGGGCAAAGACGGAGATGACACCCTTGCTGAACTACCAACAACCTGCCCCCAAATCCATTTGGAGGACCAGTGCACAAGATCAGGATTTATGCAGCCACACCTTCCGTAGTTTATCAGAAATACCGTGTTTGAAGTGAATGAATCAGTTGAATCTGAAAAGCTCTCGTCTTTCATCTACAAATAATATCGTAACCCAAAACTAAAACGAATTCCTATGTTCAGTTTATTATATATTGTAACATGGACCAGTTGTTAAGTGGACGGACGGGATAGTGCAGTGGTCAGAGCACTTGGCTTTGTAACATGACTTCAGGGTATGAATACTGCCTTTGGTACAGCAGCTTAGCTACTGTCCAGAACTGTTGTATACATGCAGTAAGGATTTCGTGCAATGCTACAAGTATCAACACCGTACTACCAATGGTTTCAGTCAATGCTTGCAGGTTTCACATAGCCACAATGGTGTTTTCTCCCTGAAATGATATTTGCATCTGTGATGTTATTGAAAAACAATCGCCGGTAGAGCTGTTCTATACAATCTTGGAAGAAAAAATATCTTAAGATTTGACCTATACCATCTTGGAATATTTTTATATTCCAAGATGGTATAACAAATCTTAAGATATGTACGGCTCTAAGGTGTCTAATTAGCCTCATGGTTGGCGTTCACACTGCACTGTGTAGGCATAGCAGACAGACAGACAGACAGACAGACAGATAGTTTATTTAAGTCTCACCTCATTACATTAAAAGATAAAATTACAGACAATGTACACACACATAAAATATGTTTTAAAAATGCAATGAGCCACTCTATGTAAAGAGTTATGAGAGACTATTATGACAACAATACAGAATTCATAAAATACATAATTTAAAAGTAATATATACACATATACAGATATAATCAAGTTGTAATAGCATTACTATTGATAATTACCGTGATGGCAAATATGAATTTGGAGCGCCCTTAATTTACTATCGGTGTGTAGAGGCTGTCGTGTTTTGCGTTTAAGAATTTCAAGCAAGTGGGATAATTAATCAATCGTCATGCGTCTCGCCATTATCTGGGTACGCTTGTTTAAGTCTCAGCCGTGGTCTATTTCTCGGTGCGCTCTGTGCACTGCGCTGTGTCAACGTCAACGGTATATGTATATGATACTTCGGTGATGAAGCTTTCGTTGTGTAGAGGTTGTCGTGTATAGCGTTTTAGAATTTCAATCAAGTGGGATAATTAATCAATCGTCATGCGTCTCGTCATTATCTCGGTACGCTTGTCTCAGCCTTGGACTATTTCTCAGCGCGCTTTGTGGCTGCGCTGTGTCAACGGTATATGATATTTCGGTTATGAAGCTTTCGTTTTTCAAGTTTAGCATGTACAGTGTGATACTTACCTTTTACGCAGCTTTTTCTCACATTACACAACGTACGGGAGAGTTAAAATACTTCGCAATTTATCTTAAATGAAGTAAGGTTAGACGCAAGCCACCGTGCTTTAAAGGTTCCTTAAGCGTTAGAAGGAAAATATACGGCATTACGGCACCATTTAATAATTGAGTCTCTCAACCTTTGATACTGCTGATTTAAATTTAAATTTCATTGAGACTGCATGCTATATTTCGCTAATGCCATATTACCGTAATTATAACACACAATGGCATTTCGAATGTATCAGTTTATCACACGGATTAACCAAGCTTGGTATCAAGTTAAGACATCATTCAGACAGAAATACTTACTACTTACCATAATTTTATTACAAACTAATTGAACAGCTAATCGCAGACAGACAGACAGACTGATTGTTTGGTAACGTCTCACCATATGTACATAGAATGAATAAATATATAAAACTTGTACAAAATTGATAATAGTTGTCCCTCCTTAATGGTCCCCCTATGATATGTTCATGATGTATACTTATCTGTTCTATACATTTTATTTGTGTATTTGTGATTAATGCCTTAAAACACATAGCACAATGGAGATGGTGTCTTTCCAGAATTAGAATCGGTAAAATACTTTTGATGTAGTTTGTTGGTATAAAGTGTTGTCTTTACGGATTAACTTTGGGTTGTAGTTATAGTGGAACTGACCTGCGAAAAATGAACACCAGTAAATTATTAGAACATATCAGAATTTGTTCAGACTTGAACCCCTCATCTACATTATATTAATAGATAAATAACGTGTACATGAGTGAATAAGTATGAGGCAGGACATGGATTATTTCCTATGCATACAATGTTTGTTAAATTAGGCAAAATACAGAAAGGTATAATTGTCAGTAGGATGCAATAGTTTAATAAAATTGTGTTCAGGTGGATATTACCAAAAATAAAATCTTCGAACATCTAGTGAATATCTATCGCAATTGGTGTTATACTCAAATAGGAAACTCATATCAAGTAAGATATTCTTACAGTATATGAAAAAAGAAATGACCTATACAATCTTGGAATATCCAGTGAATATCTGTGGTTTAAACATATTTTTTATTTCATAAAATTGAAATAAGGATTGGTGAACAAGCCACAAGGCTTATTTGAACACCGCTCCTTTACAACGTATAATACATAATATAAAAGCGACGATATCATATCTTGCAAGCAATACATCCGGTTAAGTGTGTCCATCTACCCATGTGTAGCACGAACGATATGGCATTTTAAATGCTAAGAGTTTTTAAACGTCGTTTTTAAAACGTTGGGTTTTATTAATGAAAATGTGAATTGAATCAAGAATTTTGAGATTTTCAGAGTGAGTTAGTTCTTTGTTTCCATTTAGAAGAGTATCAAGGCTATATCCGTTAGTGTAGAAGTGCAAGTTTTGTCTTAAGTGGTCATAATTATGGCAAGTAAGCAAGTAGTGCAAAGCGTTTTCAGTCTTATATCCACAGGAGCAGCGTGGGTTATCGGATAGGTGTCTGTTATATCTATCGGATTTCAGGTTGCTACAACCAAGTCTGAGGCGGCAGTGAACAATTTGACAAAATCGAGTTCCGTAGTTTAGGTCAAAATATAACTTACATGTATATTCGTTTTTATTGATCAAAGTTTTGAATTCTGTTAGTGAACAGGTCTCTTTGAAATCTGGTAATGCGTTCCACAGATGTATGGTATTAGGTAAAAACGATTTAGCATAGGAAACAGTTCAACTGTAAATTCCCTTTATTTCAGAGTTATTTCTTAGATTATAGTTTGTAGTTTCGGAAACAGAATTTGGGATTAAATCACAAAGATACGGCGGGAGTTCATTATTGAACATTTTGAAGAAAAATGTTAATTTTTGACAATATCTTCTACTTTGTAGTGGCTGGAATTTAGTTTCATTATAGGTTTTGTTGTGACTTTACCACGAGCAGCACCACATATTGTTCTTAGGGCATCAAGATGCAAATTCTCCAATATTCGCGATTGTTCAGATGTACAATTATCCCAAATGTGTGAGCAATAGTCGAATATAGGTAAGATATAAGACTTATACATCGTTTCCAATGTCTTACGCGATAGTCGATATTTGAAACTCCTCAGACAATTGATCATAGGGCGAGCTTTACGTACAATATCATCAATATGATTATTCCATGCACAGTCGTTTTGGAGTGTTATTCCTAAGTGTTTATGACTTTTGACTTCCTTTATTATTGTTCCGTCCATTAGTAGATTCGGTTTTACTGGCTTAGTTTTTCGCGAAAACTGAATAGATTCGGTTTTGTTTGGGTTAAAGGTGACCTGCCAGTCCCGGGCCCATCGTGATATTTTTTCTAAATCATTGTTAAGACAAGCAGCAGCAACTTTCGGATCCTCAATGATTACGTACAGCGAGGCGCATCCGCAAAGAGACGAATATTACTGTCAACATCACATACAATGTCATTAATGTATATCAGAAATAAGAGTGGTCCTAGAACTGAGCCCTGTGGTACTCCAGCAAGTACAGATTTCTTATCTGATCTATACCCGTTAATTGCAACCCGCTGCACGCGGTTTTCTAAATAACTTTCAAACCACTTTAACAGTTCACCTTGACTACCATATGATTCTAGCTTATGAATAATTCCTCTATGCCACACCTTATCAAATGCCTTACTTATATCACAGAAAACTGCTCTAACTTCTTTCCCTTCATCAAGAGCTTTAGCTATAAAATTGTATAGAAATGTTAACTGATTTGACGTGGAATCCCCTGGCATAAAACCGGATTGTAAGTTTGATAAGAGGTCGTTGTCTCTTAGAAAATTGAATACGTATTTAAACACACCCTTTTCAAAAACTTTGGATAAGCAAGATGTGAGTGCGACAGGAAGATAATTTGAGCATTCATGTACGCTCTCTTTTTTGTGAATAGGTATAACCGATGCTTCTTTCCATGATACGGGAAATACTGACTCCTCAAGTGATAAATTAAATAATTTTGTAAGTATTGGCGTCAGACTATTTGCAATGTATTTGAGTACTTTATTTCCTATCCCGTCGGGACCAGTTGCTTTCGAGATGTCTAGTGATAATAAAATATCACGTACGTCATTGTTGGTTAAAATTATTTTAATTAAAGTTGCCTCATTGTGAATTTGTAATTCAGGAAGATCTCTATCTGGATCTTCAATAGTGGACTGCGCTGTAAAATAGTCGTTAAATACATTAGCGATTTCTTCAGGGTTACTATAGACTGTATTGTTTTCAATAATTGTTGGGAATTGGCTGTCATCGTTACGTGATTTTATAAACGCTTTTGTCAGTCTTCGATCTTAGTAATGGATATGCGTTTAGCAGTTCGAATAGCGGAGGTAACTTTATTCCTTGCTAATCTGAAATCAGCCCATTTCCTGGGATGGTTTGTTTTCTTTGCAATTTTGTGACACCGGTTACGTTTTCGAATAAAAAATCTTATCTGGCTTGTCATCCAGAGCGGATCGGCTGGTCTAATGGTGACAATCTTATTTGGAATACATTTATCACAGATATCTTTTATTATGGCTGTTAAATTGAATGCAACCTTGTCCGCGTCTTTTGAAGAAAATATCGCATCTTCGTCAATATCGTTTACGCTTCTGTTCATACTGACTGTATCAGCTAACGAATAGTTATAAACTTTCCGCTTGTAGTTTCGAGTAGACGACACTGGTTCCTTAATCGATACAAATACCGGACAGTGGTCACTGCAGACAGGGTCGAGGACCCCTGATTGATTTACAACATTAGTATTTGAAACAAATATCAGATCTATCAAGGTACGAGAATATGGTGTAATTCTCGTTGGTTCAGTTATAATCTGTTTTAAATCATACATTAATTGGATATAATCAATTTTATTTTGATTTACTCGAAGGGCGTCAATGTTGAAATCACCGACAACTATGGTATACATATTACCAATAGATTCTTCGATTAGTTCCCAGTACGCGGCACTTTTATCTGCTCGGTAGATGGATCCTACATGTATAAGGTAGGAGCGGTTTTTACATTTAATTGTTACCCATATTGCCTCAAGACCGGGTAGTTCAAGGTTGTCCATACGGTTGGCCTGCAGATTACGTTTTATGTAGATAGCAACGCCGCCACCACGAGTTTTTCTATCTTTCCTGAAGGGAAGGTGATAACCGGGTATTTCTACATCAGTACTGGGGATGTCTGTGTGCAACCAAGTTTCTGTTAAGCATATTACATCATATGAGCGAAATTCAGCTTCTAGTAAATCGATCTTATTCTTCAGGCTACGAACGTTTAAATGTATTATCTTAAGGTCATGGAAACATTTCGGTCCTGGATTTGAATGGATATCACCGCAGCATAGAAGGATGATTGAAACAAATATTGATACTCTAGAACAGTAGAGACAGAGGAACTTGAAACTTCGTACAGTTTTCATAAAATGAGCAGAGGATTTTGAATATCGTTTCATAGCAAAGGAACCCACTGCCTGTCTGTACTGTTCAATATTAACCATAATCAAGTATCAGACAAAAAGTCGTTACAGGGAGGGCAGTGGGTTCCAGGGTAATGCTGAATGGGGGTAGACACACACAAACCGGACTAAGGTAACTAATACACGTGAACATGTTTGTTTTTCATAGAGAAGTAACTCAAATAGGTTGAAATATAAACAAAAGTGCAAGAAAGGTAAAGAAGAGTAGATCATAACCATGATCTAAGAGTTTCCTAATGGAAAAGAAAAATATAAAAACAAAAGAAAGAGAAAACAAATCAAAACGACGTCTTTATGGGAGGAAATAAAGTGATGATTATTATTATTGAAAATAAAAAACAAAAACAAAACAAAAACGTTTTCCGGTTTTAAGTCACATTTGAACAATCCGACATAAATCGTCCAAAATATGAATCATCTTCATCCAATTGTCACACATTATGCACATGATAGCATTTTGAAAACGTTTGGGATATTGTATTTGAAGACTTAGTGGAAATTTCTCATTCCTTCACCATAAAAGCGCAGTTGATCGGCTTCAGCTCTCGGAAACACGTCCGTCCATCGTGACGTCACTTCCTTAATATTCCTTGGAATATCTGTCGCAAATGGTGCAATACTCAAATAGGATACTTATATTAACTCTTAAGCTATTCTTACACTGTAAATAATATAGTTTGAATATGTATGTTAAGATCACAATCTAGTATGTGAACTCTGTGTTATGTGAACAAACCTCCCTCCAAGAAATGACCTATACAATCTTGGAATATCTAGTGTATACCTGTCGCATATGAACTTTACTATATGTGAATAAACTTCCCTCCAATAAATGGCCATACAATCTTGGAATATCTAGTAAATACCTGTCGCATATGAATTATATGCTATGATATATGAATACACCTCCCTCCAAGAAATGACCTATACAATCTTGGAATATCTAATAAATACCTGTCGCATATGAATTATATGCTATGATGTATGAATAAACCTCCCTCCAAGAAATTACCTATACAATCTTGGAATGTCTAGTGAATACCTGTCGCATATGAACTATATGCTATGATGCATGAATAAACCTCCTTCCAAGAAATGACCTATACAATCTTGGAATATCTAGTAATACCTGTCGCATATGAATTATATGCTATGATATACGAATAAACCTCCCTCCAAGAAATGGCCTATACAATCTTGGAATATCTAGTAAATACCTGTCGCATATGAACTATATGCTATTATGCATGAATAAACCTCCTTCCAAGAAATGACCTATACAATCTTGGAATATCTAGTGAATACCTGTCGCATATGAATTATATGCTATGATATACGAATAAACCTCCCTCCAAGAAATGGCCTATACAATCTTGGAATATCTAGTAAATACCTGTCGCATATGAACTATATGCTATGATGCATTCATAAACCTCCTTCCAAGAAATGACCTATACAATCTTGGAATATCTAGTGAATACCTATCGCATATTAACTATATGCTATGATATATGAATAAACCTCCCTCCAAGAAAAGACCTATACAATCTTGGAATATCTAGTGAATACCTGTCGCTGTGAACTCTATGCTCTGATATATGAATAAACCTCCGTCCAAGAAATGACCTATACAATCTTGGAATATCTAGTAAATACCTGTCGCATATGAACTTTAAGCTATGATATATGAATAAACCTCCCTCCAAGAAATGACCAATACAACCTTGGAATATCTAGTAAATACCTGTCGCATATGAACTCTGTGCTATGATATATGAATACACCTCCCTCCAAGAAATGACCTATACAATCTTTGAATATTTTGTGAATATAGATCTGTCGCATATGAAATGTACTATATCTGAATAAACTTCCCCACAGGGAATGACCTATACAATCTTGGAATATTTAGTGAATACCTGTCGCATATGAACTATATGCTATGATGTATGAATAAACCTCCCTCCAAGAAATGACCTATACTATCTTGGAATATCTAGTGAATACCTGTCGCATATGAACTATATGCTATGATATACGAATAAAACTCCCTCAAAGAAATGACCTATACAATCTTGGAATATCTAGAGAATACCTATCGCATATTAACTATATGCTATGATATATGAATAAACCTCCCTCCAAGAAAAGACCTGTACAATCTTGGAATATCTAGTGAATACCTATCGCATATTAACTATATGCTATGATATATGAATAAACCTCCCTCCAAGAAAAGACCTATACAATCTTGGAATATCTAGTGAATACCTGTCGCTGTGAACTCTATGCTCTGATATATGAATAAACTTCCGTCCAAGAAATGACCTATTCAATCTTGGAATATCTAGTAAATACCTGTCGCATATGAACTTTAAGCTATGATATATGAATAAACCTCCCTCCAAGAAATGACCAATACAACCTTGGAATATCTAGTAAATACCTGTCGCATATGAACTCTGTGCTATGATATATGAATACACCTCCCTCCAAGAAATGACCTATACAATCTTTGAATATTTTGTGAATATAGATCTGTCGCATATGAAATGTACTATATCTGAATAAACTTCCCCACAGGGAATGACCTATACAATCTTGGAATATTTAGTGAATACCTGTCGCATATGAACTATATGCTATGATGTATGAATAAACCTCCCTCCAAGAAATGACCTATACTATCTTGGAATATCTAGTGAATACCTGTCGCATATGAACTATATGCTATGATATACGAATAAACCTCCCTCAAAGAAATGACCTATACAATCTTGGAATATCTAGTGAATACCTATCGCATATTAACTATATGCTATGATATATGAATAAACCTCCCTCCAAGAAAAGACCTGTACAATCTTGGAATATCTAGTGAATACCTGTCGCTGTGAACTCTATGCTCTGATATATGAATAAACCTCCGTCCAAGAAATGACCTATACAATCTTGGAATATCTAGTAAATACCTGTCGCATATGAACAAATGCTATGATATATGAATAAACTTCCCTCCAAGAAATGACCAATACAACCTTGGAATATCTAGTAAATACCTGTCGCATATGAACTCTGTGCTATGATATATGAATACACCTCCCTCCAAGAAATGACCTATACAATCTTGGAATATCTAGTGAATACCTGTCGCTGTGAACTCAATGCTATGATATATGAATAAACCTCCGTCCAAGAAATGACCTATACAACCTTGGAATATATTGTGAATACCTGTCGCATATTAACTGTATGCTATGATATATGAATACACCTCCCTCCAAGAAATTGCCATACAGAATCACTAAATGATTACGCCAGGGAAATATAATCCCGTCCCAATGCTTATTTTTGTACAACCCATTGTTATCACATTTTCCTCTTGTCATACAGAATGGCAGTTTCATAATTGTCGCTTTTCTCTGACTGGTCAAGAAAAGGCCATTCAATCTTGGCATATCAAGTGCATCTAGGTTGTGAATAACAAACAATCGGTCTGTTTGTCTGTGAAAGATTTAATCATCAAATGCCACATTTGAATCACCTCTTCCCACATTATATCGCTATGTCTCATTAATTTATATGTATATGCTAAAATAACAGCATTGTGAAATGCCATAATGAATCATGAAGGGATTACATTGGGACAGTATTGTCCTGTCATCACGCTAATTGTTGTTATCACAGTTGCATCCTGTTAGACAGGGTGACATTACATAGTTGTCGCCTTTCACTGATTGGCAAATCTTGACATATGAAGTATATATCTGTCGTCAGTGGTTTAATCTTCTCATAGCAACTTTAAATAAATTCGTTTCCTGCTCTTATTCTGTCTGTCAAATGTCACAAATTATGATTGAAATGAATGTAAATATAACAGAATAATTTAAATATGCTAACAACCTGTTTCTTATGAAACACTGTTAAGAGATATCGACATATAAACAACATAAAAAGTTATAAGTAAATGGGAAAAGAAGCAGAAGAAACTAGAGGTAAGGGACTGTCGACTAAAAGACATACTTCTTACAGTTAAAATAGATTTGCAACATGTGCTGCAGTATTTATATATGTGTTTAGCAATGTATATCAATATGTATCAAGTGTTTATGTTCACGTATTTGTAAGTATTGTTTATGTACATGTATATGTTTAATAACCTGTCATTCCCAAAATTTTCCATAAAAACTTGTGTTTCAAAAATAATTTCTTCATCAAATGACAAACTCTTCCATACACAAGTAGTTATGTATCTATAGCAATATCGTCATATTTATGTCTGTTAAATTCAAATTTACAGTTCATCAAGGTAATGTATTTAAACTAAGGTCACAGTTTGTATTCAATGTAATTTTCTTCATACAAATAACATTTTCAACAAAGTCATTATTTTAATCAAAGTCATTTTTTCTCCAAAGTCATTTTTTTTCATCAAAATCACTTTTTTCAGCAAAGTCATTATTTTAATCAAAGTCAATATTTTCATTAAAATATTGTTTCACCAAAGTAATTTTTGTCATCAAAGTATTTTTTTCCCGATAAAAGTCACTTACTCATCAAAGTCATTATTTTCATCAAATAATATTTTCACCAAAGTTATTTTTTTCATCAAAGTCGATATTTTAATTAAAGGCATTTTTTTCATCAGGCATTTTTTTTTCATCAAAGTAATTTTTTTTCATCAAAGTAATTTTTTCTCTTCAAAGTCACTTTTTTCAGCAAGTCATTATTTTAATCAAAGACAATATTTCATTAAATCATTTTTCACCAAATTAGTTTGTCCATCAAAGTCAAGATTTTTTTTATCAAAGTCAAGATTTTCCTCAAAGTTATATTTTTTCATCAAAGTCATTGTTTTCACCAAATCAATCTTTCAGCAAAGACACTTTTTTTAATCAAAGTCAATATCTTTATTAAAGAAATATTATTCATCAATTTTTTTTTTTCTTCAAAGTAACTTTTTCCATCAAAGTCATTTTCCTCCCATCAAATCATGTTTCCACCAAAGTCAATTTTTTAAAATCTAAATCAATATTTCCATCAAAGTCATTTTTTCATCAAACACATTTTTTTTCATCAAAGTCATTTTTCACCAAAGTCACTTTTTTCTTATTAAAGACATTTTCCCCATCAAAGTCATTTTTCCATTTAAATAAATTTATGTAAACAATTTTCAAAGTCATTTTATTACAATATCTCAAGAACAAAATAATCTTAAGATATTTAAATATTCCAAGATTGAACAGGAGGTTTCAGGTTTTGATCATATCTTAAGATTTCCGTACATATCTTAAGATTTGTTATACCATCTTGGAATATAAAAATATTCCAAGATGGTATAGGTCAAATCTTAAGATATATTTTTTTTCCAAGATTGTATAGAACAGAGCCACTATTCATATGATCATTCAAACATACACTTTCCCGAGAACACCTCATGGTCCTACACGTGGCATTCCCGTGGTGAAATCTATGATTAAACCCTACTTTCCCGAGTTCATAAAAAGCTACAAATGATATGGGGTTAATAAACTATCTCAGGTTAAAGATATGAATTTTTATAACATGACATGGGAACTGACACTATCAAATTTGATGAGACTGTGGTACAGAGGTTGAATTCATTTACTTCTTCATACGAGGAAAAGCAAGCTTGGCAAATGACCATGAATACTCATAAAGAAGGGTTAAATAAGGTTAAACGATTTTATGCCAGCATGTCCAGAAGACAACGTTTTCAATTACGCCACGAAATAGTGCATTGATGAAAGAATGTCAATCTTGGATTGGAGTTTTCCGAATAAATATCAATCCTGATGTAAACAAGAACTACTTATTTTATAAATGTTGTAATACATTTTATGGAAATGAAATTTACTTTTCATTGTCTCTCACAAACATCAAATAAGATAATCAATAACTTTACGATGTTCAGACGATTATAATCATGTGACCGAAAAGACGATTCCTGATGATTAGGAATAGCAATTCTCTTCTTGCAATCACAATTAGTTGTACCATAAGCGGCCTTGTTTCAAACTGATTATTCAGTCTGGCCTTTAGGTCAGAGTTGATTTGACCCGGACGTGGTTGCGGGAGAGACGGACGCCCTGGAAGAGTATAGTATTGTGGGATAGCCAGTTCTAGGTCTGTTTACATTGGAGACCTGTAATACCGCATTTTATTCAGAGTTGAGAGAGTATTTATCAACTGTAATTTTGTTAGATTTTAAGTGTCAGTGTTGTCTGATGGGTGGCGGGGAGTAAAGTATGTTGATTTTGTGCACTTGTGTCATATGTGTGTTTCCTTTGGCACATCAGCGTATCTTTACTTTTTCCGCCCATTTCCCAAAATCGGGGTGGTCAAACGTCAATTTGGTTTGCGATTTTGAAGCTCTGAGAGGTATCTTACCGTAACAACTTTATTGCAACTTTATAGTTACTATAGACAAATGTAGGTAATTTCCTACAAGGTTCCGGATCAGTTCGTACCAAAACCGGTTCCACTCAAAACGGGGAGAACCGACCCTGGGACGAACCGGTTTCGGAACGAACTGATCCGGATCTTCCTCCAAGATGGTGCAGGTCGCTCGAAAAATTGCCTGTAGTTACTATAAAGTTGTAATAAAGTTGTTACGGTAAGATACTCGAACTATTCAAGTATGACAAATGTATCAGGAATGTAAAGTGATAGTAGAAAACTCTTTTCGAGGTTGATTTCATTTACTCAGAATGAAATATCGACTTTTTTCTCGAGTTTGACGAGCAAAAAATCGTGTTTGAAGTGTAATAACTTTAGAAATAATGGACCGATTGTGTTGATGTTTGTTTTAATCGAACGAGTAATCATTGTTCTTTGATTCTACAATGTGTTTTAGGTGTACAAAGTGTGTTAACATTTTGAAATTTGGACTTGATTGGACAGAGTGTATAATTGGCGTTGCATCCCTTTCCTTATTTATTACTCCCCGATGCGCATTTAGCGGGAAGCAGGGGGCATAGTATTCGGCTGTGTCCGTCCCCACGTCCGTACGAAATGGAATAACTCATATACTGTTCCCTGTATTCTTTTCACATTTTGCATATGGGTTCATCATAGGAAGAGTAATAATCCTACAGAGGTTTGTGACCTTGACATTCATTTGAAGGTCATAACGAGACTTTGTCATTTTAACCTTGTCAGCTGGATATCTCATGAACCATTCGCTTTATTCTCTTCATATTTTAGACATACCTTCTGCAAGGAAAGACGACGGGTTGGTTAGATGTTGTCGACCTTGACATTATTTTCAAGGTCACAGCATAACCTTGAATTTTCAACATGATAATGTACATGTAAATTTTGTCAGCGAGATATCTCAAGAACCATTCACCGGAATTCAATCATATCTTACACAAATCACCTCATTGGTCTCAAAGGTCTGAATAGATTTTGGTGACCTTGACATTATTTTCAAGCTCACAGTGGAACTTTTTCGACGTTTTTGACAGTCGATTTTGCTGATCTTGACATTATTTTTCAATTTTGAAGTATTAATTTGCGGCGGTGGGTCATGTCACCTTAGGGACAACTACTTGTAAGTATAGGTATATCGCATCGTGGTATTGAACCTATAGGTAGTGTTTGTTTTCAGCAATACCCGCCCCTGTGCTCATAACATCAAATCTGTAGAGCCAAATATCTATCATGTTTAATGGTCATATATGCTATGGTGCTTACTGATATCTGTGACTGTTTGTCTGGCGTTGGCAGTGAAAATATTATCAACAGGATTTTTCTTCACAGCAGATTTTATGGCAGTTAACGACATATTACAGAGTATTTACTTAGACATTACGACAGATATTTCCATGACTAGTGTTGCTTGCCTTTCGCATAATCCCTTAGAAAATTGGAACGTTGTCCCCTTTTCGCAGTGTGACTCGGGTTTTGAAAATGAACCGAGGCAATATTTTCTCTGAACACTTTTGCCAAGAGGTAAGTGATAGTCGATTGATCGTATCTGTGACATTTTGAATATTTGCGAACGTTATTGTGGCATATCAACATGTCCTTGGTTCCGGGTGGACACATACAGTTCGGATCCAAAGCACAAGCGGCCCACGGTTCTACGAGAAGACGTTGAATAAAGGGCTCATTATGCAACATCACATCCCCTGTCTGTGTTTCACTGTACATGGAGAACTGGCAGGCTTCGTCCCCAAAGTAACTGAACAACTTGTTGGAAGTGTGCTGAGCCATTTGGTAGGAGATTGGTGTGGATAGAAAACCGGTTTTTGCAAAAGTCTCGAAATAGGAATTCATAGGCTTATCGAATGCAATAGACGTATCCAACCATACAAGGAATTCTGTATTCTGTAGATGCGCCTGTAAAATATAGTTCAATAAATTATATTGTAATTCAAAATAAAATAGTTTCAATTATCATGTGATTTGCAATAGAGAACATTACTGTCTTGAACTATTATAGTTAAAATAAAAGGTTTAAGACTGGGTGCTTTGATGTTTGAAAGACTGATGCTTCCCCAATTGTAATTATTGTTATGTAACGTAAATTAACTAATATGTTATATATGTTTCATACCAATATAATCAGTGGTTTCCACAGGTAACACTTCAGATAACTAGTCGAGGGTGAGAATTGACTAAAGGGAAACTTCTTCAGTTCTGCACCAGGAAAATTACGCACCTGTGAATATAAAATATTTCCATTTGTTGATAAACAAAGCCGTTTTAATTTCGAGTAACCATCTACAAAACAGTGTCAATTAAAACACAGCAACACAGGCTCTTAAGTCATTGCTTAAAGCTCGTTTTACAGCTAAGAAATCTTTTTTGAGACGGCCTCTTGACTTGGACAGCTTCAGAATTCCTTAGCGTAGAAAAGGCAGGGCACTTTAAAGTGGCAGTGCACGTTTTTTGCAAAGTTTATGTTTTCAAATTTCCCATATATAATGATAGTTTATGTCATTCATATTTACTTTAGAGGGTAAAACATCTTTTTACACAAACCAATTTTCCATAGTTGTAAAACAGTGTTGCGTATACAGCAAAAATTGCATTGCGACTATTTTATTATGAACACATTTTATTATTTCGAATGACAAAACGATTCCCATGGCTTTATAGAACCATGTATACTCATTTTATCACTTGATTTTGCGATGGGGAAGAGTGTTTTATTATTGGTTACATTATTTTTAAAATAAATTTTGTCGACTTGTTCCATCAAAAAAACGTGCTACTGCCCCTTTAATCTACCCTCCTCGCATTGGTGGACAGTCGGTATATCAACATGACAAGCAATAGATGAAACCTTGTATGATCATATACCAGGATGATTTAACTATTAATCCTCACTTACGGATCCTGGAGGCGGGATAGCGCAGTGGTTAGCGCGTTCGGCTTCGGATCAACAGGTCCGTGGTTTGAATCCCGCCAGGGGCACGGCAACTTTGTCTGCAGTAGAGAACTGTTCTATACGCAGTAACGCAGTAAGGTTTGGTTGCAATGCTACACTGAATTTCAGCGTAGTACCACCCATGGTTCGCTAGTTCCATCCGATGCTTCCAAGTTTCACCACAATGCATATCCACATGGCGTTGCGGGCTTTCTCCCTGATATACGTGAAATAGTCTTGAAAGCGGCATTAAACCACACCTTACCTTATGGATCCTGCCAGTTCTCTATTGTCATCATCCTCGGTTACCGAGAGTTGTATATATGCTCCGTTACTATCCACTATATCACCACTGGGAAACTCTATTAGAGAAATATGTCCTGAATTCCGCAACCAAAGAACATGCTCAATAGGATTTGACGGAAATGGTCAAGGTAGATAACCAATGAGGGATGGCTAACACAATGACCTTGTGTGATTTGCAACGAAGTGATATGAATTGTCATTGACTCGCAAGTCCAAGTTGCGTAGCAGTTTCATTGGCTCTCCCGGCCAAGGGAGGGTAATTTGAGTACAGATTTCTCTGATGTAGTTTCCCAGGGGTGATATAGTGGAGGGTAACGGAGCATATATAAATCCCTAAGTAACCGCGGATGATTGTCATTTAAAAGACGATTTATCTCACCAACATCCGCTCGTGCTCCGTCAGCCCTAGGTCGTACACGTAGAAGGAGAAGTTGCTTAGATGAGGGAACACGTTCTTGTGGAGGAGACGAATTTCTTCTTGGAGCTCATCAAAATGATTCGAGGATGCTCCTGTCACAATCGTGTACTTTTTAGGGGTTGGCTTCAGGGAAAATGCGGCGATAGCTTCCCTCAGTCTATTCATCCCGACCTTTCTAACTGGAGTTAGTATGCTCCGGACGTTTTCATTAGATGTATTTTCAAGGAGGGGTTTTGTGCAATTAGTATCCACGCATATGTCTGTAAAAAGAAGAAATAGTTATGCAGAAAGTTCATTGTGGAAAAAGTTTATCATATAGGGTTCATTCTGTCCATCTGTCCGTCCGACTGTCTGTGTGTCTGTCTGTCCGTCCATCACTTTGTGCAGAGCATATTTCTCAAACTATACATGCTAGCTTCACCAAACTTGCTACAAGTGTTAGCCATGATCTCTAGTTGTGCCTCTTGAGGTTAGATCAATTTCTGAATTTTAGTTTTTTCGGTTTCCATGGAAACATGACCAAACAGTGACTCTGTAAGGAAGTCATTTTATGCAGAGCATATTTCTCCAAATATACATGCTAGCTTCACCAAACTTGCTACAAAGTGTTAGCCATGATCTCTAGTTGTGCCTCTTGAGGTTAGATCAATTTCTGAATTTTAGTTTTTTCGGTTTCCATGGAAACATGACCAAACAGTGACTCTGTCGGGAAGTCATTTTGTGCAGAGCATATTTCTCAAACTATACATGCTAGCTTCACCAAACTTAATACACATGATCTCTAGTTGTGCCTTGAGTATTAGATCGATTTTTAATCTTATTTTTTTACGGAATGGAAACACGACCAAATAGTGACTCAATAAGAAACTTATTTTGTGATTTCCTAAACTATACATTCTAGCTACACCAAACTTAATATACACATACACATGATGCCTAGATGAGTCTTTTGAGGATTACACCTACATGTATTTCTGAATTTTATTTTTGGCCGTTTCCATGGAAACGTGGTTTAACAGTTATCTCGGGTATTGTTCATTTGCTATCCATTCAACTTTACACACAGCTAAGTCATTCCCATAGTTGTGCCTTTCCTAATTTCATGTATGTCAAACTATATTTGGAAGCGGGGGTATGTGAGCTGTGCTCGCTTCTACACTTGTTAAAATGTTCAATATGAATGAATGTTAGATTGTATGATACCTTTTTATATCAGAATAATGTTTTGTATTGTAAGTGACTAGGACGAAAATGCAAACGACGAGCATGTCAATTATGTTATAAACATAGGACTATACACTTTGGGGTTCGTCAGGCTTTAACTAATACACACTTACAGGGTTGAACATTTTTATTTCCAGGATTTGTTAGAGGATTCACACATTGTATAGTTTATAATCCATATTGCCCATAGCACATGTAAACAACGTTTATGCTTTCTAAGACTCTAAGTTCTGTAACAGAAAAAATGCATAGGTTTCAAGGATGTAGCCTCTATAGTTTATATTTCCCATTGCCTAATGAGTGTGTACCAAACATTGCAGCTTTAGAGAGCTTTTACACTGGAAAAGAAGAAGATGAACATATAATATCTTATTACCCACGTGGTACTTCTTAAAGGGGTTTCATAACAAACTGTTATGACACATATGTGTCATTACACCTTCAAGTAATTTGATTGCCTAACGATGAACTTCGACACTGCCTGGACTACTTTATTCATTCATTCATAAAACGAACGTGAATTCATTCATGACATTACAAGCATTGTAAGACAACACTTATAATTAATATTTATCTCATTGTTCAGTTAATTCAGAAATTCGTACTCAATGGTTGATTTTAATGAATAATTAACAAATACACCAGGACAACAGCAGTGCTAATAAACACAAAGTTTAGAATGCAGAAAGGGATTTTGCTCTCAATCTTACCGTTGGGAATGACCTAGCACCAAACGCTCAGTATCTCGGTGAAAATATTGTGTTCGTAACGGTGCACAGTGACTTTATACTCACAAGTCAAACATAAACGAAAGGAAAGCCATTTTAACGGCAATGTTCATCTAAAACTTACATTTATTGAGGTTGTTTTCGCTTGTTTACACATTTCGACGACAAGAAACATGGGAATGGCGGCCGCAATGACATGACGTCATTCAAAGGACAGATAACTCTTATCTCATGTCCTCAAGCAGGGAGATATTACATACGCTTCCTTCAGCATGACTAGTGCAAATGGTTTCGCCATACCGAACATCATGGATTATAGAATGGTTTGATTTTAAAAGCGTGAATATTTAACGTCGTAATATTATGAACTTATAGATGCTGTGACGGGGGTGATATTACTCCGCTGTCTCGTTCCTTTATAGGGACAACAGAAATATATCTTAAAACACAATAACTCGTATGAAGTACGTGTTGGTAATAAATAGGATACATAACTCGTTCCCCTTTCATATCAAATTTCTGTCCCTCGTGAACTAATTTTTGTTTGTCTCTCACCAAGGCTCGAGACAAAGCAAAATTGTTTATCTCGGGACATAAACTTCATAAGAAGGGGGAAGCTCGTTAGATATCCTATAAATATACACATTCTATCATAGTAGCGTCTAGCATCTAGACTCATTATTTGTACAGTCTAGGCTTTTCATGAAAACATCAAGTGAGATTTTGTTTTAAATGGCTTGAATCTCTTGTCAGCTGCAAGTGACCACTCGCTGAACCAGTCCATGCAAAATTTAACATGACGGACATTGTAAATGATGTCCCTTGAGTCAAACTTCATGACATGGTCTTTTTGGTTGGAGGTGTGAGTCTTATTGGTTGGAGGCTCAAACGCCTCAAACCTTGATACACTGTTGCAATTTCATCCTATATTACAGTTGGAATATTCAAATCAACTTTCATCCAATCATGTTTGCGTCTTCATATTATGGAAAATTATATGACTAATAAACACGGCCGTAGCAAATTTTTAACAACGTGACCAAGTGGGTAATCCGAAATAATTGCCCCCTTTTACTGCGAAAAGAGATTTTGTCACAACATCTAAAATTGAAACAAACGTTGTGTTATTTTCGACCTCAGCCTCAGCAAACATATATGATTTGTCAATTCAAAATCAGTTTACACCTGAATGAGCAGACTTGTAAAATATCAGTGCATAATTTCGCAATGCAGTTTCGGAAAATCCAAGAGCATCTACAAATCGATAATATTAGTGTTTTTTCAACACGCAAAACTGCCACTCAATAATCAATCAATAAAAAAGACTTGGATATGTATTTTACTATGTGTACTCTAAATGTATTCATCACAATGAACCGTACCTTCCGTCCACAGAGAAAACCAAAAAATGCTGCTTCATAATCAATCAAATATGTATACTTTAAATAACAAAGTTTGAAGAAATAGTTGACAGCTTGTTTAAGGGATTTTTGTTACCTACATATTGGAATGACAAAACTGATAATTGATAATGCAATTCAATATATGTAAGTTAATATGTATATGTATATGTATACCATGTATATTTCATATCGTGAAGTAAAAATAATATATTCACACTCGTGGCTGCGCCTATAGTTTGCTATATGTAAACA
Organism: Gibbula magus; assembly: GCA_936450465.1. NCBI lineage: Eukaryota > Metazoa > Mollusca > Gastropoda > Trochida > Trochidae > Gibbula > Gibbula magus. The sequence goes on along the minus strand of OW388299.1, from coordinate 71,670,353 downwards.
TGGCATACACATCGTTTTCATAATGTTTTCTTGCATCATCAAGATAACTTCAACCATGCCTTTTTAAAGGTGTTACTGTATTAAATTGTGGACGTCCCTAGAAGCAGTAAGATTTACCTCTGACTCCTTCGTGTGAAGTGCAGTCCCTTCGATGTAGGCTTCGTAACATGCCTGCATCTTTTAAGTCTGAAAAATACATCTACAGTTCATACACCTATAAACATTGGCCATACTGAATCAATAATTTGAGCATGCACTGTATACTTGCCTTGGAGACGACAATGGGACAATGAATTAAAATTTAAAAAAAATTCTAATATAACACACAATGGTCACAGAACTCAGCGTCGCCACACCTAATATTTGCCCAAGACGACAGCGTTTACCTAAGTGTAATACAATATATATTAGCTTGTTGGACAATCAACATCCAATATACAAGGAGCAACTTTGTAGCCGAATATTCATGGAATCCACTGACAATTTTCATCCCTGAAAGGCATCGGAATTTGGCAGACTGTTCAGGGAACATGGCGGGATTAAAGCTGAATGTTGTAACCAAGAACTAAATTTAAGTAAACCCTTACCACTGACAGAATTTATGTAATAGATAACATCCTATCCATCGGGTGTTCTTCCAATAGAAAGGCCTTTTCCCTAGGGAAGGGTCTTCCCTTTGCTAAAAAGCCCGAGGATGAGGGTGTTATTTATTTTAAATACCGAAAAGCCAAGGTTAATGTTATGTGTCTAAATGTTTTCTTTTGTACAGACGATCTAAGTAAAATAAAGATCACATAAAATATCAACGTTGCCCGACAGCAATGGGACTTAGAATGAAATTGGTGGAAAAAATCCTACTTCGCAGGCCTTATAGTGGATAATACCCTGGAAAGTATAAGGCCAAAGCTGTTTTCGTAGGGATGTTCTCCCGGAATAATAACTGAATTCAAAGACTTTTGAATGGGCCTTAAAGGTATAAAAGTGCAAATAGATCAGAGTATATAAATTTCAAATGTTCAGGTTACAAACCTTTTATTTTTTGATGAATTAATTTTGCCACTTCTGCTTCAGCTGCTTCAGCTGCTTCGGCAACCCCCTCTGAAGTTCCATCTGTGTTTACAAAGAATTAGTACAATGTATAGTGTACTCAATCGTTCATGTATTTGGGGAGAGTATGATGTATACAATATAGAGATATATTATATTAATTATACAGAATCACACAAGGTTAATAATCTCTGTATCATATAATGTCATTATTAAAAAAACCGTTTTTTTGTGTGTTAAAAGTGGTAAGAGAATTGATCCAGTTTTAATGGAGTAATATCACAGACAGTACATCAAAGTGATGGTCATGACATCGGCTGTGAAGTGCCTAGAAGTAGTTCTTAATTAAAACAATTTAAAAAAAAAAAACATTTGCGCCATTCTTTCAAAAATCAACAATTGGTTCCTGGTTTCTTGTTCATAGAAATATTTTCAATCAGTTCATAAGCATCTATCTAATAATTTAAATATACTCATAAATCCCTTATACCCTGTTCGCATGCACTAAATTTACTCCTATGAGCAAATTTGCTCATAAGTAAATATACTCATGTGAGTAAAAGCAAAATTACTAAGCGTTCGCATGACATTGACAACAAGGGGGAGTATTTCATTATTTTATGTTGTTTAAACATAAAATAAACTTAAAACCTGAAGAAAAATAGAGCCATGGGCTCAGTAGCTCTGAGGGTTTATATTGTTTGATATTGAAAATAGAAATAGATTGTTCTCAATATGATTTATACACTCAGACTCTGTTTATTCTGAAAATGTTACCATTTTATTGTAAGAAATGGTATTTTCGGAAAGAGGCTCCTTTCCAATATGTTTTCAATATTTTTACTCAGAGTCTAAGTAACATAATTCATAATTCCTAGCCCTGAAAAGATTCTGTCTTAAAACATTTCAGTGTATAACAAAAACATGACTTGACACTAATGTTGGATAAAATTGGTTGTCCAAGTATCACAGTTCCTGCAAATATATTAAAGAAAAGGTGTTACACAGTATTATACAATGTTATCTACTGTCTCTCCCAGCCGGGTGTGGCCTGCTAGAGTAAAGAGAAAAATTTAATTTTATGATAGCTCTATAATCTTTTTTTCCATTGTAGAATCTCCATCATACAAAGATGATCTTGTCAAAACTTGAGAGTCCTAGCATTACTAGTTCCAGGAGTGAAATTTACGGTTTGAGTTCATCACTCTACCACGCCCAGATTTTAGGAAGGATTTTGACCAAAGGAACAAACTAAAGTCTACATATTATGAAGTTGTTATTCTGATAATTGTACATTTCTGTATCAAATGGTTTATGAGAAGAAGTCGTTTAAATAGCTTAAAATGCGATGGAATGACCAATTTACTCCTGTCAACAAATTTGCTTATGAGTATATATACTTTTGCACGACCCCTTGACTAGGTGCAAATTTGCTCGTGGAGTAAATTTACTTAGGTGAGTAATTGCGTTCGCATGCACTAAATACTCACGTGAGTAAATCGATGCATGCGAACAGGGTATTAGTCACATTGCTAGAACAGGGGGGGGGGGGGGGGAACTCTAGTTTCAACGACTTGCTGCGTTGCAGGGTCGATTGGGATTGCTGCATAACAGTATCTTTCACACTTAAACGGTCGTTATTTGTGGGTGTTGTTTCTTTCGTTTACGACATTAAGTACCTATTAATTTACCCAATACCATATGCTCAGCTCTCAAGAACTACCAAAATGCTAGTGCGATCGGACGAGGCGCGTCGGTAGGTCACACACTGACACATCTAGATTCATTTTGAACACAGGACAGCGCAACTACTTGCTGACGTTTAAAATGATTTTAAAAACCAATCTACAATTATCTTGACTTTGATAAAACTATAAATGCACTGTACCATAATAACTGAAAACCAATGGAGTTCTTTCTTTTTATTTTTATTTTTTGATCATCAGTACTAGTACAAATTATAATTTGATTTGTACGTAAACTGGACTAAGGCCTGAAACATATAGTAAACTCATATATATAATATTTGTGAAGAACATTTTAGTGAAGGTCTCAATGGATTAGTGTTTTTTTAGTTCTTTGCTGGTGATTGGTGCCTGAATCTAGGGGTTCGATTCCCGCAAAGAAATCCACCAGAAATAGTACAAGACTTTGCATAATTGCAAAAGGTTGCAAATGATCCAAAATATAAGCAAGTAACATCTAATTAACATGGGAGAAAACTTTTCTGACAATGCCATTAATCCCTACATCACAGATTGGGGATGTTATGTCTAGGTTTTTCCTTTGAATGGCAATAAAATACTAACTTTGATACAAAATGATGTGCCTTGTATGATTGTGTTTCATAGCACGTTCAAACACACCATATGTGTTGTTTACAGTACAAATAAATATACTCAGCTTGCATATGTATCCCAAATCGCCTAATATATCATAATTACTAGTTTCCAATTAAATTTAGTAACATCATTATGCATGTGAAGACACCGAAACTACACGTCCAATTTACATACACAGTAGTTATGTGATCCATTAAACATTATCAACTTAAATTTGTCATTTTGTCGGTTATAAATAAGATTCCAATTTGAAGAAATTAGTTCAGCCAACTTATTGCAATATCAGCTTGGATGTTAGAAAGTCATCATTGTCCTTGACATTTTTATGGTAGGGTTAGAACCTTTGCCTTTAATTCTATTCATCATAATCTAGACTTTGTGGTTTTTGTTGTTTTTTGTTGTGCAGGCGGTTTGCCACAGTCATCCACAGTAATTCGTTTACTGAGCTTGTACTCAGCCATTTAAGTGCCTTAATGACAGCATCTCAGGTTTCAATAAACCGTGACCTGTAAATGCGTTTATATGCCAAGGTTTTAATGAAAGCTTTTGTGTCGATTGTGCACCTCGGGAATAAGCAATAAGTGTTCTATAATACTGTTGGGAAGTTGACACTTTCACCTGTATTCTGGACTGACCATGGAAGTCAAATGGATGCATCAGTTGGTGATACATCTATAGCTGTATATAAGCCTGAGTCCGGATGAAGATATGTTTTACCATTCACGCATCCTCCTTTGCCCATCAGCAAAATGAGAAATATAAATAGTAAATTGTCTCATTGTGACCGTATCAGATTCTTTAAGAAAAGTTTCTTGAAGGCATATATTGTACTTTTGGACTAACAAGCCCACGTCATTAACATTGACCCTACAATCTCGACAACACCACCATATATGCGAGGATGATAGTGCTTTTACCGGGGTCCGTCCACGGACGGATCTCTCTGGCCCTTTTTGGGTGAATTATAAAGCGTGTTTCATGCGTCCATATGGATGTTATCAGACCTAAGATAAAGAGATCCAAACTTTGTTTTAGACGTCGATTACAATCCCGTGGTCCTTTGGAAGGTCGGTTTGATCGTTTTATTTCCAAGCTTCCGTATTTGATTTCTGGTTTGAGTTTTGATTTGTGTTTCGGTTTTGGGTTTGAGAAGCTGTCTTAATAGGATTTAAAAGGGACAAAAGAAGGAATGCCATGGTACTTATTGTAGAAGATGTAGCATTGAGAAATGTTCCAGAAGTTGGTGTAACAATTCCCTACTCATCGTCTGTCTGACACAGAGCACCAAGGGGCACTTAGTCTTGCTGAGGATATTAAGGAGGAGTATGAAAGTTTAGTACCCTCAATAACCATGCGTTTTGCATCGGGAAAGGCGATCTTTTGAATGGCTTTGAGTTTAAGGATTTGTTACTCCTGTTGCCACTTCCTTGTACGAAGTCATGTGTTCGCCGGTTCAGTTGGCGCATTTCAGAACTCTTTCCAGTCCTCCGAACGCAATCATCCTTGGCTTGCCACAACGATGACAAACATGCTCATCTGCCCTGTTTCCATTGCCACATTTCTGACATCGGCAGCAATGAAAGAGGTTAGGGATATCGAGTTCAGTTTGGAGTTTGTAGTATCCTGCATTTATCGGAGCTTGTGGATGAAAACATGTTAGAAGGTACATTGTAGGTGTGAGATTTGATGTTTGAGGGGCCAATCGGGTAGGCATTCCATACTTTCCTTTTAATATTTTCTAGTCAATAAAGTCTTGCAAGTAAGTTTTTTTTACATAAGTACCAGAAATGCTAAGCGCATGTCAGCACATAAAAAAGTACTGTCTGAGCGACAATTAGAAGTTGTATATGAGCTGATCGGACGTCCGTTTCAGTATCCATGTAAAGTCAAAAGCATTGCTTGGTTGATTCTGAAAAGTTCAAGCCATGGGAGTTTATATATCACTGTGAAGTGGTTTTAAAAAATTTAGATATTACTATATTATTAGTAAGTGTATTAGAAATAATAATATTCAAATGATCATATTCATACTGTGGTCCGCTGGGGTATGAGGTCCCCTCAATACTAGTTGTGCAGTTGCGAGTTTCTCTTCCTGTTTATAACGTATCTGCTGATACCATAGGCAGAAGCCGACCAAAGCTGTAAAATAATTTTTAAATCAGCAACATTCTTACACATGCTTTAATGAAGAAATAAAGTATCACAATAGGATTATATGACGTTTTTTTTATTCAACTGTGGACAATATATGATATTCGAGCAATATCTAAACTTATAGTGTCAGTGAACGATCCGAAAAACGATGATAACAATCTTGTTTAATAAAAATCTTTTTCTCAACATGTCGTTGTAAGGGAAACTAAATAGAGATTTGCTATACTTGCCGGAACGTGATTAAAGGGGCAGTAGCACGTTTTTTGCAAATTTTATTTTTTCAAATTTAAAACTTAAAATGATAGTTTATGCCATTTATATTTACTTTAGAGGATAAAAACATCTTATTACACAAACCAATTATCCGTACTGGTAATAACGGTGTTGTGTATAAAGCAAAAATTCCATGGCGGCCATTTTATTGTGAACACATTTTATTATTTTGAATGAGAAATACGATACTCATGGCTTTCCGGAACATGTACACTTATTTTTAACTTGATTTTCTGAAAGAGAGAAGGGTGTTTTACTATAGGTGACATTATTTTCAAAATACATTTCATCGACATATTTCAGCGAAAAAACATGCTACTGCCCCTTTAAAGTGTATTAAGTAGGAGTTGTAACATTGCGAGTGCTAACCATTTACATACCCTAAAAACTTTCTGAAAAAGGTCATTCATTATCATGTTAATGGATAACTTATAACAATACAATTGTAATGATCTCACAGTAAAATTAAAGACACTTTACATTTTTATTTCTTTTAATATCTGGCATATTTATTTATTCAGATCGCGTTTAATACATATTTCTGAAGCGATACATAGTGTCAGATAAAAAAAAAAATTGTTGGCCCTCATAGTGACTATGATTATACGAAATGTTATAAAACTCAAATAACACTTGTAAGAGTTTAGCTTCTATGTTTACTCACCTAAAACAACCAATTCATATTTCCTATATCTTAACAAACTCATAGTGTGTCTCTACTATGTTTGTGTTGATTCGGAAGACATCCAAGTCTTCATCAAGATAAAAGGTGGAACAGAACTGAAACGTAATATGAAGCAAAGAGTTACGTATGCCATAAAAAAAATATATTAAATATGGTTGATGTAATGTGAATAATTCCATTCTTTCAAGCCAGCTCGTCAAACTTTAGTGTCTTCCTTTTTTGTCAAAAGTCATTTGTTACAGCAATATGAGCCTTCAAAATTACAAATATTTGAAAAAGACAATTAATTTCAATCAAAGTAGGCTACTGCCGAAATCTGGTGTTTAATTAACGGATTGAAACAGAAAAGAATGCAAAATGCGTGATCAATCATATCACGTTTGCCTTTAAAGAAGAGAGCTTGTTTTTATGTTATGTTAAGTTGTGGGACTGGGTGGCTTTGGGGCGAGATGTTAGAGGTTTGGTTTGGGGCCAGTTGTTGAGTTGTTGAGAGCTGTAACGACATAAGATGTAATAAACGCGTTAAGATGTAAAAACTGCGGTAAATTGTAATAGAAAACGCGGTAACATGTAATAAATGTGAGTGTGGTAAAATGTTCAGATCAAATGTGCAGTAAATTGTAATACGACGTGCGGTAAATTGTAATACGATGTGCGGTAAATTGTAATAGGATGTGCGGTAAATTGTAATACGATGTGCGGTAAATTGTAATAACATTGATGAAGAGGCTCCTGTTGATATAAATAGATATACTCGTGTAGGGGACTTGTGAGTAGCATTTGCCAATTAAGCCTAACTGATTATTTCGATGCTTTAAGTCGTATTTCAATGCTATTAAATATCAATGAACAATCCACACATCTTTTTTTTTAAGTATTTGTTTTGTTATTTTAACTCTATAACCGTTATATCGATATTATATTGGGTTGTAGCCCAGTTTGTAGAAAGTCCGCTCATCATCCGAGTTCAACTCCAGGTCGCACCATACCAAAATACGTTAAAATATGTTTTTGCTTCCTTGCTTGATAGCATTACAGGTACAGAACGATGCTTTAAAGGCCCACCCATTGTGTTGTTGGGGTCACATTTTACAAACGTTATAAATGGTGTTACTTTATCGAGAAGTACCGACTGTTACCGAAAACTACCATTTTGATGATAGTCGATATATTGATGATATGAAGGTAAAAGTAGTGATTTCTGATCGAAAACACGACCTGCGATTTTAGCACCCCACTGTTGTGTGAACAAGCGTACAAATAAAAGTATCGTACAACGATGAGTGAAATGTTCAGTACCTCTTTACAAATATATACTTATCATAGACATTCAAGATTGACTTTGTACGGTAGCATTTGGAACTCATTTGGACAGAAGACACTTCGACCCTGCAAAGCAGTCTTTGGTCATTGTACTTGTCTCGGTATATCTACCATGAAACCTAGTGTTGTAAGGGCATCTTTGACTGGTTTGTGTATGTTCCTTTCACCTTGCAGCTTCTTCTGGAGTAGAAGAATGACCAAAACATTACATTACAAACAAAGTTTCACGATAAACATACGACGACGACGTCTTGGTTTGTCACAATACCAGGCAGGATTATTGCAAACAACAAAACAACAAAAGCTGCGATGAAAGCATGATGAGAGGCATTTTAATGTCAAAATTGACATCTTCCACGGAATAGAACAATATAAGCTGCTCATCAACAGTTATATGAGATCCAAAAATGTAGAATTTTCGAAGCTGCACAACAGTCATGTCCCAAGTATCTCGGATTGGTGCGTAGCTTGCCATGCTTTTCCAACTGTCATCTTGATTCATTTGAGCCACACCATTGTGACCATCTCCGTGAGTTCGAACATAATCACGACCACAACCACGACCTCGACTTCGACCTCGACAACGACAAAGACAACGACCACGACAAAGACCACGACCAGAACCAGGGTCATCAACTACAGCAGCTTGTTTATCATTACATTCATCGACATCTTCACTCAGACATTATCATCTGAATAATTGTAAACTGCAATGCAAAACGTGTAGTAAACGCACGTGCAAAGATATTCTGTCTCTGAGAGAAATTCCAAGAATTGAATGTGAAAGTTTATTGAAACATTCAAGAAATGCAAGGGAAAACGAGTGTGGCGAATGCATGAGAAAGATGTATGAAGGAAAACCAGATAAAGTAGGGTCCTGGTATCAGTGACAGAACTTGTAAAAGTTGTGGTGTAACTGCACCCCTTCACATTTTATATAATTTGTTTTATGTATAACATATCATATAACATCACTCACTTGCTTGACATATACTAAGGGTACAATGTCCAAAATCAAGAGAATCGTCAGTTTGAAGGTTTTGGAAATATTGAAATTAATACATGCGTGGGGTGTGAAAACACCCTAAAGGACAGGATGAGAGATAAGGCTGTCGGTGTTAAATTAGTTGATAGTCATAAACATCTGGGATTAACATTTTCATGTGATTGTTAATGGAATGATCACATCGATAATATCATTAAACTAACACCAAAATTGAGATCTTCCTTACGCAAATTAAAGGTTTTTATTAGCACTCCCTGTGTTGAATATAATTTATGTAATATTCATTATTATTATATGATTGCAGGTGAAATACCGGGATCTATCAATGAAAATAAACCGTGTTATCAGTCACTATTGAAAATAACAATGGAACGTGTTATCAGTCACTAGTGACTGATATAACAATGACCTGACGTCATAAAACAATGCCCCGACGTCATGACACGTTCATGACGTCACAGTGTTGCTGAGGTGACAGGCTCATTCTGGAGCCTACTTAACGTAAATGCAAGTCTATTTCGGTGAATATGCAAGGTTTGGTCATATAATAAATAGAAAATTTGTCTTTTCTTGACAAATACCATGTTTATCTCATCTCGCGAGGTAGAAAAGTTATATATTTTCACTCGTGGCTGCGCCACTCGTGAAAATATAACCGTTCAACCTCACTCGATGAGATAAACATGGTATTAGTCAAGAAAAGCCAAATATCCTCTAAGACCTCATTTTGAATACACTTGCGAGGTATAGGATGGATGTGCTCAATATCAAGCAATTAAATTACACCGCTGCAACTAAAAGCATCAATAATTGTAACGGGGTTGCTAAGAATTACTCACCATGAATATCTATATTATGAAACAGGATGGGAAACTTTAGCAGAACGCAGGAGAAAGCGTAAACTCTTTTTATTTAAAATACAAAATAATATTGCAACAACGTACCTACAAGATAGTATTCCTGCTAGTGTGGCATCAAAATGTAACTATAATATTCGTTATTCTAATGAAATTTAGTGTTACCCCCAGGTTGAAAAAAGGGCAGGGCAACTACATTGAGAAAAGGGCACTTCTTCGCCCAATAGGGCACTTATATAAATATAAAATGTACTCAAACACAAAAACTTTGAATTCACCAAGTAAAAGCGTAGCTCTCAGTGACTAGAAATATGTTTGCAAACACTTGTCTTTACCGTTTTCATATGATAAGTAATTACAAAAGTTAAAGTTTTTAAATGTCTGAAATTTGCGGGTGTTGAATAGCAATGAATCCGGGAAATTTTACAAACGCAACTATTTATCGATATTGTAACATTACCGTTAGTTATCAGGCGTTTTGAAACGAACTCTCTTTTTGCGTAGCTATCTCTGAGTGGAAAGGACTTTCCGACTGTTCCATTTTTGTTAGAGGTGTGGTCAGGTCAAAACAAATGTAAATACTCGGCGTAATATGTACATTAGCAACAATTTACATATAAGCTCAAACAGTGTCACTCAACTATGTTCACTTCAAAATATTCACGTATCCTTTTAGATGGCGATAAACATTTATCTACGACATCAACACAGTAAAATACCTAGGAACAAAAATCTTAAACTTGCCCTAACCCATTGTGACAATGACGCTAGCATTGTGACGTCAAAACGGTTGATCACTATGACGTCATGCCATGGCAACGGCATTCGGTAAAAACAGCCGCATGGAAGAAGGCGTCAAACTTGGACAAATCTTACTTGTTAAAAACATTTTAGTAACTTGAAACTAATTAATTTTGAGAGTTATTTGTGACCTATACTGCTATACACAAGTAAGAAAATGATAATGCCACCTGTCAAATTTGAGTAAGGAGCACTTATTAAAAGAAATAGAAAAAATAAATTTTGAGTCTGGCCGAACCTTGTGAACACGATGTATATGTTTGCGGTGATTCGCTCCAAGTAATTTGCGGGTATTCATTGTAATTCAACATAGGCAAATCAACCAATCAGAATCAAAGATACACCGAAATCATGTTACAATACACATTTATAATGACAATTTTGCGATTTGCAAATATGACTAATATTCATTTTGCACATAACTGCATGATTTGATTAATCACTTGAATGTTTGGATTAATTGTCATAAAAACATCAGATTGTATTTTACCTAATAAAGAATAAATGAGTTTAAATGCTATGCAATTATAATTATTTCACTCCCTTTCTCAATACTAAAATTTTCCGTCAACAACAAGAATATGGAACGAATTCCCTGTGAAAATGAGGAATTGTGGGTCATTGAAATCTTTAAAATCTAATATCATCATTAAACACAAAGCTTCATCCAGATATTTTAACATCATACTTACAAAATTACGTTATAAGTGCAGTCCATTAAATTATTATCTCTTTGGTGTTGGTATTGTCGCTATGCCAAGGTGTTCCTGTGGAAATGTTTGTGAAAATTCCTACCTATTGGAGTGTAAATTGTATACTGCACAAAAAACTGCAATGATGTCCAAATTACACAGTATCACCACTTTAAACATACATTGTGAGTTACGTCTATGTGGCAATGCAGATCTGAAAGTTAATGAAAATCATTACAAATTTAAAATCGTTCACACCTACATTTGTGAAGCTAAAATGTTTTCTTAAAGGGGCAGTAGCACATTTTTTTGCAAAATTTATTATTTTAAAATTTCCCAATCATAATGATAGATTATGTCATTAGAATTAACTTTAGAGGGTAAAACATCTTATTACACAAACTAATTATCTGTAGTGGTAAAAACTATGTTGCGTATAAAGCAAAAATTGCATGGGGGCCATTTTATTGTGAACACAATTTATTATATTGTACTACAAAAACGATCCCCATGGCTTTACCGAAAAATGTACACTCATTTTAAACTTTATTTCGCGAAGAGAGAAGGGTATTTGACTATTGGTGAACTTATTTTCCAAATACATCCAACTTATCTAAACGAAAAAACGTGCTGCTGCCCCTTTAATTGCTGTTATTGGTCCTCTGTTTCCCCTTTTAACTGTTGTCGTCTGTCCATTTTGTATAAAGAATGTTAATACAGTGGACTCCCTCTAAACGGACATCGCTCGGGACCGGGCAAAAATGTCAGTTTAGAGGGATGTCTGTTTAGGGGGAGTTTCCAGTGATCCGAACCAAACTTAACACAAACACTGCAAAAATGTATCTTTATATCAGTGATTCTTTGTTAACAAGTATACAGTCTGTAAAATAAAAGAAAACAACATTTAATGAGAAAATTAGTATTGTACCTCCTCCAATAGCATATTTTCAGAGAGATGCGTCTGGGTTGGTTAAGGACAATTGTCATAATCTTGTAACAATTGCTGCTATACCTTGAGAGTTAGCTGCTATACATTGAGAGTTAGCTGCTATACCTTGAGAGTTAGCTGCTATACCTTGAGAGTTAGCTCACTCTCTAAGGAGGAGAAGTAATCACTGTTACTTGTTTGGGTTGCTAATCATGGTTTATTTCATAGATAAATTTGTGTGACAATGAACATGCTAAATGTAAAAAAAATATTAAAAAATGTTGATACATGTAATGTAATTTTACTAATCTCAATGATGCAAAGATAAAGTGTTTTGAAGGTAATGAACAGTTAATCCTATTTCTCAGTGACTGGTCATTTCCCCCAAAAACACATTGGATTGCTAAATAAACACCATATGTTGGCTGCCGTAGTCCCTTATACAATACCAATGTCGGTTTAGAGAGCGTGAATGAAAACTGAAAACATGTTTTGGGACCGGATTTGAATGTTGAACAGAAAATAAGAAAGACACAACGTATAAATTTGGTAGAGGCAGACTCGTAGATTAACATAAACATGGCGTTATAATATAGGTATTGCATATATAGAGAATCTCTAATTTATTAACACAAGTTGATTAAAGTTAATCTGAGGCTTGCAGAGGATATTTTACTTAATCAACGAGTGTTGATATATTTGATATCAAAAGACACGAGGGTGAGATTTTATTTGTCATTCAAATCATTGCTCATCAATTATTAGCAAAATTATGAACACATCTGAAGACAAAACTGACATTAACTTCTACAGCAGTGATCTCAGTGAGGTCATAGCATTGTGACGTCATCAGCATTATGACATTTTAGCATTGTTCCATCATCATCTTTGTGATGTCATAGCATTGTTAGCAGTTTTCCCAGTGATGCCAAAGCCTTGTGATGTCATGAACTGATGATGTAATAGGATTATGACATTGCAGAGATATCTACAATGTAATTATCACTTGTAGATATAAATTGATCACACACAAGCGACATCTACTGTGGGAGCCAGTTTTGGATGATAAAATGTTTACCAAAATAATAAACAAAATAAAGCATGTTAAGATCTTAATAAATGTTTATCTACATTAATGAGTCGATGTAAAGAGTGTGACATTGGGCCATTTCGGGAAAACCCTTTTAGTTTTTTTTTCAACAAGTGGGACCTTTCGCTTATAAATATATCGCATTTTCCAAAATAATAACAACAGCATGGTATCTGTTGATGCCATACACCTTTCTTTTCGTAATGGAGTAATGGAAGTGAAGCATTCTATTATAACTAAAATCATTAAGAATTTGGTGTTAATCTATATGAGATTCATTCTTTTACAGGATATATCCTCAGAAAACTAAATTTAAAAAATAAAATAAAATGAAAAACTATTAAGATATTGACTGACTGGAATTAGCAACAACACATTACAATTCATTCTTACCTAAATTTGACAGTCTAAGTGAAAGTTATCAAAGATTGAGGCAGGGTTATAACATTTAACTGCATAGTGTGTGACAATTTACTGCACTTTTTATTTCAATTTACAGCAGTTATTACATCTTACCGCGTTTATTACATCTTACGTCATAACAAGAGCGCCTGTCTATGTCAGAGGGGGAGTTGTGAGGGTGGCTGGTTTGGAGGTTAGGTGTGATGAGGCCTACATGGACAAATGCCTACTGAGATTAATAGCTACAGTTTGAGTTGTGACAGCGATAGGTATGATGGCCGAGAGGGAACATCGCTCTTTCGCCCTCTGGCACCAACGCAAGAGCAATATTGCCACACGACAAAGCGATATGGCCACACCACAAAGCGATATAGCCATACGACAAAGCGAAATGGTCACATGACAAAGCGATAACGCCGCACGACAAAGCGAAATGGTCACACGACAAAGCCATAATGCCGCACGACAAAGGGATAAGGCTACACGACAAAGCGATAACACCGTACAACAAAGCGATAAGGCAACTCGACAAAGCGATATAACAACCCGACAAAGCGATAATAAAACGCGATAGAGCGAAAGAGCGACAGAGCAATATAGTAGCGCGACAAAACGATAAAGCGAAAGAGCGCTAAAGCGAAAGAGCGATAAAGCGAAAGAGCGAAAAAGCAATAAAGGGAAAGAGCAATAAAGCATAGAGCGATAAGTCGAAAGAGCGATAAAGCAAAAGAGCGATAAAGTGAAAGAGCGATAAAGCGGCTTTGGTTTTGTTTGGGACCAACAATTTGTTTATCTACCTACTTCGTTTTTCTCAAAATGTCTGTGTCGACTAAAATGTATTCATGAACAGAATTGGTATAGTACTTACTCTTATTTTGAAGCTTCACTGTTTAAGGAATTATATTTGAATGCGGTTGTTTAGGTTAGCATTCACACAATTTACGTGTTTTTCGCATCATTTAAAAATTGAAACTGGTCGGTTTTATACTATAGATAGAAATGATGAATTATGTTTACAATGCGACGACGGCTATAATTGAGGATGAATACCATTTCCTTCTTGTGTATTCCAAATTTAAAGAGCTCCGCTCTGAATCATTTGCCGGAAACTGTTTGTACAAATCCAAATAAAACTAAATTTAAAATCCTTATGTCAACATCGATTTGTAAACTCTTCAATAATTTATCACTTCACGCTTTATTTTTCATGCCATGTACCAAAGATGTTAATTGAATGACTGTTGCTGTACACATCATGTATTTTCATATATAACATATGTAGTTACGGGTCGATGGCCTACACTTCAGAAATAAAGAATTGAATTTGAAAACTTCTGATATATATTCATTCATCAACATAATGTAAGATACAAGTTTGGAAATCTATTGTAACAACACTTAGGCCATGGGCCGAAAGCCGTAGCTTGTCTCAAGGTCCAAGTTTTTGGTGAAGGCAGAAACAATATATCAATCTAATCCTGAGTGTTTACTGCTTCCAAAAATGAAATGTTTCACCTACGATACTTGTTCATTATGAAATTAAGGCATGTTGAAATGATTAATCAGCAGTTTCGCAAAAGGTCTTCTTAGCCATGGAAAAACTGCTTTTTTGACAAAAGTTTTTTAATATATGTCCACATCATATATCTGTTGAAAGAGAATATGTTGTTCTATCAAAATATTGTGATCCAACTGGGTTTCCTATTCAAAAATTATAAATTTCTGCAAAACAATGTTCTGGATTTTTTTTTTGTCAAACCGTTCCATTTCGTTTATGATTTTAAAAAGAAAATTAAATTTTAGCCCTAATTCAATTCCTAGTTTAAGAAACAGATGTAATTTCAACAATGAGAAGTTGGATTTTTTAAAGTACATACATTTCCAAGAGGGCTAAATGATATTTATTAACGGTGTGAGAGTCTTTTCTGAGCAAAGGGAGGTAACTCTTGCAAGTATTTCTAATTGTTTTTAACATTTCTCATATAATTTGCCATCAAGTAACAACTGATTCTTATTACAAACGTACAAAAACGCATTGTGGAATGATATGTTACAAATTAGAAGAATGTAAATATAAAGTTTCAGAAGAATGTAAATATAAAGTTTTACATTTTTTTCCCAATGGCATAAATATGTAAAAATAATGCAAACATCGAACTACAACAATGCAGCAATACAAAATTATACATAATAAATTAAAATTTTATTAATGGTGTGTTAAGTCGGTTCGCTAAAGATACCTATTTTCTGGAGAAGTAGTTAAAGGTCAAAGTTTTAAAAAAAAATAAAAATATGAATGAAAATATCTATGATATAAAACAAGATTATAAAACAATTATATTTTCCCCTTTACTTACTTCTTTGAATCCTTTGAATGCTCATAATTGTTTTATTATGAGAATTTATGCAAAAGAACTTATGTGTAGGCCAGATAGATAGAGGATTCTTCAGTGTTTTCAATATAATGTTGAAGTTTATCTCTTTTAGCGAGTGCCATTATTTTTTAAGTGGAAGATACGAGTGAAAAATATAAGATGAGATAAGTGACATTACACTGTAAATACAAAATATTATATTTATTATATGCTTCTGTGTTAGAAAAATGTGGTGTTTTAAAGTTAAAAGTTAAAAAAACTTAGGGAGTTCTTGTGTTATCATACGCTGACATTGTTGATAGCAGACGTGACGTCATATCATTGTGGACATGATGTCATTCCCTGTGTGATATTTTCACTGTGTTGAGAACTGAGATCAAACTGCAGTGGTGAGAACATTTTCTCAAACAGATAAATTCTGTCTTTTCTTGACCATAAAATTATAAAAGAAATGGAATTATTTGCTTAATCAATGAAAACATACTGGTAACAAACTACAATTCTTACTACCCACAAACCTCAATCCAAATAGTGTTATACCATCTGTCATGATTATGGATTGAACTAATGACATCAAACTATTAATTGACAACTTACAATGTACTTTCATCTCTCTTTTGCATGAGCGAGTATCACCACCCCCTCCCCCTCTCCCCCTCCCCCTCTGCCACTGCTGACAATGTTATGACCTCAAAGTTGATGATGTAACAATGTTATGATGCCATAGTGCTGATGACGTCACAATGCTATGCTTCTTCACTGAGATCACTGGCAAAGAAGCTAAATGGCAGTGTTGTATTTGAGATATGCTCATTCATTAAGATAATATATCCCGGAGGAAATTCCTTTCATTGGCATGTTGGGGATATTTGTAACTTAAATCCAGTCCTGTTGATATATTTGATATCAGAAGACAGATGGGTAAGTTTATCAATTGATGGGCATTTAGAACAATGTTAAATTCTAATATATACTACCGTATATTTGTACGGTTACTGCCCTTCTAGAAATATAACTATTGAGCTTCTCTGTAATCAGACCTCATACACTTTTGATCAAGGTTCCAATGGACACGGAGATCTCACTATCACCTTTTATCATCCAAAGTATGTTCCGTAGTATCTCCAACATTGCCGTAGGAACAAGGGGATTTAAAGTAACCAACCAACTACTGAAGAGTTGCTTTAACATAATATAAATTTGTTCAATGATAACTTTGATTTTGACTCAAATGAGATATCAAGACTGATAGGTTTATTTCTAATGCATAGCTAAAAACCTGTTAATTTTTTTTCTGAAACTCTTTAAGGTGTATTATCCATATGCCTTTTTTATTTTAAGGTTTTAAAATTATTATTTTAGTTTTTATGGAAATGGTTTGGATTTAAACGCAAGGACAGGTTAGTTTCCATATAAGAAATTAAAAAAAAAGGTTTATCATATTTTGTTTAACCTAATATGTGTTATCCACCCTGTGAATTAGTTCATTTCCGGAGCAGAAGTGTGTGTGTTATCTTTTTGAAACTTATTAGGTGGAAATCACTGTTAATATAAACCTGTATCTTATGACATGTTAATTGTTTTTAATATATAATTATTGTGTTTTCATGGAAACGAACTGGACTTTTATTGAGGGATAGGTTTCGTTCATTTCCCAACACAAAAGGTCAATATACCTTTTTAAAAATATGGGCCTTTTATGTTTCAAAACTTTCAAATTTTGATTAGTTTCCATGAAAAGAAGTGAGACCAGGAGCCATTTTGTGAGGGACCCATCCTTTTGTTTCTCCTGCTTGGTAAGTTTATCTGCACGTCAGTTTTATAGACAGTAGATAGGTAGGTATATGCATAGAGTCAATATGAACATCCAACAAAATTCAACTTAGTATTTGCATATGAAATATAATGTAATCGTAATGCATTATTGCTCAGGATTGTTTGTCATTTTTGAACATATTACAAATATTGCTAAAGGTAAAAGTTTTTTTTCTGTGTGTTATTTCAAAAGGTGTGCACACTTTTTAAATCTTTTTCATTATTTTTTTTCTTTATTTGTCTACTTTTTTTTATCCCATCTCATTTCAAATACATAGAATATACATACAAAACAAAAATATACATATCAGTTGTCGATTGTTGTCAAAGATAAATGATAATAGGTGTCAGTAAAAGTTACCAGATTGATGTTAGTGGCCACAATATTGACTACCAATAACGTTTTTTTACATGCCATTGTCAAAAATATGTTCTACTCAAATACCAAATTAACTGTTAGTTATAGCCATGAAGATAGTTTTATCTTAACGTAACATAATATTATGAATGGTAAAAAAATATATATTCTCACTTGTGTACCATTTAATTTGGACAAATGATCCATTTTCTCAACAGGAACCTGATATTGTAAGTAAAACAAAGGTTAAATGAAGGTAAAAAAACTCCACCCTATGTCAAATAAAATGAGTAAATGAGTAAAGAGTAAAGGTCAGCCATACTGCCGATCTAAGGAAGTGGCCCATTCAACTTCAGGTCAAAATGTACACTAAGAATCGGTGACATTCACAAATAAACGCACATACCAATCAAGTATACATTTCTCCACAAACCCAGTTGATTTCAAACATATGTCACCCCTAAGATAACTTTAGTAGCTCTTCAAACTCGAAAATTTACCACAAAAACCTCTCCCCTGAACATTATTCTGCAGTATCACAGTGTTAATAATCAAGTACAAGTTATGATTATTTTTCTGTTTTCCATCCAGAAGCAGCCATTGTTGAATATACCCATATATATGGCCCCTTGAAACTTCTGATATTGCCACCATTTGACCAGTTGAAGATTCACAATCAGACACACACTCAATCTGTGATGGGGGCGGCCATCTTTGTTGTACCGGGCAGGCTGACCTAGCTGCTCTCTGATTGGTTGAAAATAGCACATTTCTCAAGGGCCTTTTATTACTGTTTATTAATTTATGAACAAGTGTTTTTGGTGAAACATTGACTATTTTGTTAAAAATTATCATTTTCTACAATATAAAGTAAAGTTTTCCCCTTCACCCAAAACTTGGACCTCAAACAAACAAAAACAATCCTCGGCCCATGGCCTAACTGGTATATTATTTAGACAGTCACTAACACATCAAAGGAAAGAATAAGATAATCTATCATTATCAAAATTAAATATATAATGTTGTTTATCGGGTTACATTGTGCACATCGTAACGTATAAAGACACTGGTAGGCTATATCACAGTAGAATATGTGTGTGACATTGTGTATTAATATGTGCGAATAATTCTGGGTCTGATTAACGAAAAAACACGTTTTGGTTAAATTTATTAAAAATATGAACTCCGCGCATCGCCATGAATCATTAGTATGATGGTAATAGGTTGTACGCCTTCAGTGCATGGAGCTCAGGGACATTCGAATACGTATTTGGGGTTACAAAATCGTCTCTTTCACACTTGAATGGCTTCATTCTGATCATTTAAAGAGATAGTTTTAATCAGAAAGGAGGCCCATGGCATTATACAGTGCATAGTAGTAAAAGACATTTTCCTGACTGTTGAGGACATCCTAGTTGTTTACATCTATTTCGCTAAAGTGTTAAACAATTGAATAGATTTTTCATAACCAGGAATTTTAATGTAATATCCGGGTAAAGTCGTTCTTAAAATATTGAGAAATGGATAAATAATACAAAAGGGTATTCTGACTCAGTGCATGAGATAATACAAAATTGGTTACTGGTTACTCTGAGGGTCCGAAAAGTACAAGAATTTGTACTACTGAAGGTAGTGTTATCCGAAATGTAACCTTGTTATATTGTTTTCACTATCTAAATAGCATGCATTTCTAATTATATATATTCGGATGTTTACAATGGACAAGAAATGTTCTTAGCCAAGAACAACTTTTGAAGTTTAGAATGTGTTGAAACAGTTTCTGACCACTTTTGAGTATCAATAGATATACACCTCTCCTTAAACTTAAAGGCTGCTATAAAAGAACTAATTCAGACGAAATCTTCATTTTGCCACATATACAAAAAAACATATTATTAGAGAATATTTCTAACATTTAGCGCCCAACATTGAATACCTTCTTCTGCTAATCTCAAGTGTAAACTATAAGCATAAGCAAAATGCTATTATTCTGCTATAATATAATAATCCTAACCACTATTGAATTATAATTACATATTGCTCATATCTAAGTTAACCCTTGCTACAATATTTGGGATAATGTTACAGGGACATAAAAACTGCGAACTCTGTGCATGGTCATGAATGGTTGGTTCAACCAGCTTACATATATTTATAAATATGAAACGAACTCAGTGACTTCTTGTAAAAATAAAATGTACATTAGAAGTAGATGTAATTAGAAGATGAACACCAACTTCAGCAGTAGCGGAGGGAGTGGGGGTGCGTCCTCATAAATTGATGCGTTGTTTACACAATAAATAGGATTGATGAATGGGGCTATATATTGATTGATGACATTGATTGGATGTCAGTTAATATGTTATGTAATGTATAAGGAATACGAGATTGAGACCGATTGAAAGGCAACTGGATGTTTATTTAATAAATGAGCTTAGTACATAGTATAGATAAAGTACACAAGAAAATGAAATATAACTATTCAATAAAATATGAAACTAATTGTACAATTACGTCAGTAAATGGTGATAAGCACTAGCTATATAGGAATGAAATATCCTATGTTTATATAGTTCCTCCAAGTGTCTTCTTTCTCCTTATTACATTTATTTGTACAGCAAAAGGCCTACTTTAATTTTTTTCTAAATAAGACAATTATTTTATCAGATTGTAAGTTGTTTTTAGAACTATTATCAAATTCATTATCAAACGAATTTTACTTGTAAAATTGAGGGTGTCAATTAATTAATCCATAAAGGTGTACTAGTTTGGTAATGTATTTGTAATGAATTTCGCATCCGGATATATACCTTGATTAATTGTAAGGCATTTAATAACTTGATTAAAAGAATAATATGAAACTATGATTATGCAATTATGAAATTATTATTATGAAATAATAATGATTTAAAGCTTATAAGGGCTCAAGATATGTTGTGACCCCGTGAATAATAGTATTAAATGAACAAATGTATATGAAAAGTGGGCATTTCAATCATTCTTTAAACTGGGAAAATAGTGTAACTTGCGGTACAGATTCTGTACAAATGATGTAAAATTACACAGCATAGTTAATCCCAAGAAGGAGTTTAAACTATATGCATTTTGTAAATAACGAGAATTGTGCATTTTGTAAAACAGAGAGTGAAAACATCTCTCTCGTAATTCGAAAAATATGATCATATATAAAACAATTCTGCTTGACTTGGACTGTTTTTAAATACGGTACCTCTACAAATATTGGTATTCTATTACAAAACATTGCAGTGGTATTTTCTTTGGTTTTCCTGCTCAATTCAAGTTTTTGAAACAATTAAATCTTACTGAGCATAAAGCACATCTTTTGAAGTAGCCTTAAAGGTCAAGTATTATAATTTGGTTAGAACATTAATTATATCAGACAAGTACATGCAATTAAAATGTTTAACTGCAAGAGCAATACATGAAATCATTTCGTTTGAAAAAATTAGTCTCCACTCTCACTACCTCCACAGTAGTGAACTGTACCAATCAGTGTGCACTGACGCCTACACTAGAGAAGTAATAACGCAAACTGAGTAGTTTTATTTGAAGGTTGTTACAGGTTGAATTTTGATGGACGTTCCCAATAAAATCTATCAATATATTTTACTCTCTATTTACATGATATTTTTGACACTCTCAAATGAAATGATATTCATATTCCATTACAGAATACCCTTGCTCAGAACAATAATCACACAATCGCAATGTTATAGCCAGATTTGAATATCTATCAATTTTCATTTCTATTTAACTTATGACATGATATCCTAAAACGTGTTATGTAAAATGACAAACGTACAGGAATATTGTTAATATACTATTCATAAGAGAAATTATGCTTGATATTTGAATGTACATCAAGTTTAGAACTGTTACAAATATCACTAATGACCAGTTATGTCCTTACATTTTCATAATGTGTGCTGAGGTGCTGAGTATAATGTCATAATATAAAGGGAAGAACGATAGACAACACTGAATATCTAATATCGCAATTTGCTCAGGACACATCTTTCGTCTTCCAGATACTCACAAACTTATTTTGCAGTTGGTCTGTATTTATTTATGAAGGATTCAGCCATAAAGCTGAATCCTTATTGTTATTTGCGTGTTTATTATTATTTCTATTTTTATTTTTATTATTTCAAGATTTTTGTGGAATCGACTTCTACAAGAAAGATTGCACCTACAGCAACAAAACTTTACAGGCTGATAGCACTTACTATGAAGTTATGCAGCGTATCTTTTGGACTCAATTAGTAGAGCCATGTAGGGTCCAGTTCGAATCTAAAAGTCAATTTTTAACATGGGAAAAAATGAAAAATGCAGCTAGAGACTTGCAACTTTTTCTAAACGATGCGCAATAACCATGCGAGCCAAAAAGTCAACATGACGAATCTGTATGTCACGTGGTTTCGCCGCCATCTTGATTTTAAATTTAAATTTAAATTTAAATTTTTTAAATTAAGATACAAACATGAATCTTATATCATTTCAAAGCGGAACGATATTATATTAAGCACAACATTTTTCAAGCATGGATTTATAAAGGTTTCAATGTTACAGTCCATTGAATATTGCCATTTTTCGAAAATAGTAGTTTTTCGACTTCACACTTTTCAAACTTTCACAATTGCTTAACTATGTAAAGAAGTGACACATGATTTATACGTGCGTATGCACAAATTCAAGAGCAACAATTTTTGTATTGAAACCTTTCATCAAAAAGTTGATAGTTAAGCTTCAAGCATCGCAAATGTCATTAAGGGATCCGAAAATAAGAATTTTTTAGTATTTTCTTGAATATTTAAAACATTATTACTCATTAATTATGTATTCAATCTATATGATGATTATATCTACTTAAGCGGAAATACAAGCACAACATTTCCTATGTCACATATACAGAGTTACGTCCCTTGGAGCGAGCGCACGCTTTCTCGGAGCGGTCCACGGGCAACCGAAATAATTGAATTTTGAGACAACCAAAGGCGACCTATAACATCTGGTGTGTACATATTGGTTTATTTTGCCCTTGTGACTCTTTTTGTATGAAATGGGCATAAGCATAGACATTTGGAGGGCCAGAATTGGGAAATTCTCTCAACCTCGAGGTTCACGACAAGTCGGCCATGTTGACGAGTACACCCCATGGACGGACTGGTCTCCCGGTACTATGCTCGGCTATCGGCTCCTGGCCACATTTCTGGGCCTACACACTGTGGCTACAGCCTCTACAATCCTCTACAACTCACGGAACCTGTTACTTCTGTCGGGAGACATAGAATCCAACCCAGGCCCACCTAAACACGCTGTGAGTAATAATGACAATAACTATACTCTACGGAATGACATTTTATTGGAGCTTCGCTCAATGAAAAACGACTTATCACGGGAAATACGCGAGGTAAAGGCGGACACTAGGAAATTGACTAGCAGCATGAATGAAATTCAAGCGGATCTAGACTGTCTCAAACAAAACTTGCATGTGACTAATCTAGATATTGTGGCTATCACAGAACGTGTTACGGATTTGGAATCGAAAATAATATCATCCGACGGTGACAATATGGATAGCCAATTAAAACACCTAGGGGAAACAGTAGACCGTCTTGAACAACAAAACAGAAAAACGAACATAGTTTTATTTGGCTTATCAGACAAGGGTGTGAGAGACCAAGACTCTTTGAAGGAGCAAGTGTGTGAAACTCTGAATATGCATACTGACTGTGATTCCAGTGATAACCCTCCATTTTATCTGACTGACATTACATTCGTCAAATGCCTACGAAGTAAGAAACCCCAACAGCCAGGCCCTATGATTGTAAGCTTCACCAATATGACCTGCAAAATCCGTGCCTTAGCATGTCGGTCTCGTTTGAAAGAATCACGAATAGGCATTTCAAATGACCTTACTTTACCTCAGAGACAAATGCTTCAAAACCTGAAGAAAGAAAACAAAAGAGGATATTTCAAAAACGGTCGACTGATCGTTGAACACCTACCGCCCCTGTCATCGAGACCGAGAGTGACCGATGGACCCAGCGCTGACCACCCACAGATTGAGTTTCACCAACCTGAAGACCCACACTCTGATACCCAGGCCCCACCGGACCTAGGCGCTAGTGCATAGGGGGGTGGCCCCGGCCCTCGAACCTCCATACTCAGTTCTGTGTCGTTCCTCTTTTGGAACGTGTCTGGATTGATAAGCAAAACCGATGATAATGACTTCCTGAATTATGTAACTAAATTCGATGTGATTAGCTTTAGCGAAACTTGGTGCCGTGAGATAAAAGATCCTTGGGCTTTGTCAGGATCCTTTACAAGCTATACACTGCCCGCCGAGAAGATTGCTAACTACGGAAGGCTTTCAGGTGGTGTAATTGTTCTCATCAGAAACACTCTTATTAATTATGTCAAGGGAAGTGTATTTGGTGAAAATGTTGTGTTTATTATATTTGATAAATCCATGTTTGGTGTAGATAAAGATATTCTATTTGCAAGTGTTTACATACAACCACGTGGTTCAACGTGGTATATAACTAAACCATCGAACTGTGGAATAAGTTTACTTTTTGAGTCACTGTTAGATGTTTCACATTCATATGGTGATTTGCATGTTCTTGCTGGGGGAGACTTTAATGCAAGGACTGGGACAGATGTTGACTCAATAAACGATGATATTGCAGAGAGACTTGGAATCAACGATTTCTCCGATCTTGGGGATAATGTGAACATCACCAGACGCTCATGTGATGAGACAGTAAATAATTTCGGAAATACTCTTTTGAACTTTTGTTGTACCCTGAATCTTAACATAATGAACGGCCGTTGCGGCACTGATGAAGGGAAAGGTGACTTTACATTTATTAATGCTAACGGCACTAGCGTTGTTGATTATATAATATCATCAACAAGTCTGTTTACATTGTGTACTAACTTCGATGTCGTATCCAGATCGGACTCTGAGCACCTGCCAATCACTTGTCGATTACAGTCACGTGACTCCTTCGATCACGGTCAGGAAGAGCGTGATTTCCGTGCACACAGTAGCAGTCCATGCTTCGTGTGGAATGTAAAAAAAGAGACTATTTTCAGAGACTTGTTGTTATCATTTGACTCTACATCTGTGCTTGAAAAATGCATTGAATTTATACACGCAGGTTCTATTGATTCTGCCGTGGAAATGATAACAGCTTTGCTATGTAATGCTGCCGAGTGTATGAGGAAGAAATCTCATTCATTGAATGTTTGCAGGCAACCATGGTTTGATAGAACATGTAGATATTATAAAAGTGAAAGATTACGTTTATTGAAAGTTTTCAGACATTGTAAAAATTCTGTTAACCTAAACATGTATTTAAAGGCAAGGAATGTTTATAAATCTATAATTAGAGAGAAAAAACTTCTCTTTCAACAGGAATTACGCAGGGCTATTATTGACAGAATTGATAATAGTAAATTATTTTGGAATTCTTTGAAACGTCTATCGAACAAGGGTTCTGTGTTAAAGCCTAACATTAGTATTCAGCAGTGGTATAGTTACTTTATGGAAATGCTTAGCTCGTGTGGCGATTCTGACGCTGTTCTTGTCCCTATAGATAGTTGTGATCCAATATGCAGGTCTGTACTTGATTCTCCGATTCAACAGGATGAGGTGATAGATGCTATACATGGGCTTAAGATTGGGAAGGCAGCAGGGAACGATGGCCTACTGTCCGAGATGTTTAAAAGTGGGCAGGATTTTTTAGCACCAATTATGACGCTACTGTTTAATGATTTGTTTGACTCGGCATATTTCCCCCCTCAGTGGTCTCAAGGCGTTATTGTTCCAATACACAAAAAGGGTGACATAAACTCTCCATCCAATTATCGAGGTGTAACTGTTCTTAGCATTTTTAGTAAGGTTTATATATCTATCATTAATACTAGATTGCGATTTTGCTCTGAAGCTTTTAATAAGATAGTGGAATCTCAGGCAGGGTTTCGTTCAGGATACTCTACTACAGACAATATGTTTACTCTACACGCATTCATCCAGAGGTACTTGGGTAGGAAGAGAGGTAAGATCTATATTTTATATGTAGATTTTGCCAAAGCGTTTGATAGTATTGATAGATCTCGTCTCTGGATGATTTTGAAGGAAAATGGGATTTCGCCCAAAATGTTCAATTGCATTCGTTCTATCTATAATCGTGTCTCCTCTTGTGTGAAATTTGATGAGAAATTTTCCGATAGCTTCGAGTGTAAAATTGGGGTCCGTCAAGGTTGCATATTAAGTCCACTTTTGTTTAATTTATTTATTAATGAGTTGGCTAAAGAAATAGAAGCAGGATGTTATCCAGGTGTTCAGTTCCATCCAGAATTGGTTCAGTTGTTCCTCTTGCTTTTTGCGGATGATGTTACTCTTGTTGCAGATACGGTTTTTGGCCTTCAGAAGAGGATAAATTTTGTATATGATTTTTGTCAAAAATACTCTTTATCTGTAAATCTAGAGAAAACTAAAGTGGTTGTTTTCAAAAATGGTGGAATTCTATCAAGTTTTGAAAAATGGTATTATGGTAATAAGATTATTGAATGTGTTCCGTCTTATAAGTATCTAGGGGTTACCTTTTCAAGGAGTTTAAGTTGGAGTAAACATCTTGCTAATATTTCTCTGCAGGCTAAGAAGGTTTTATTTTGTGTTTTAAGGTCTCTCAATAATGTTAAACCAATAGATTATAAGGTTTTTTACAAGATATTTGATTCTAAAGTTCTTCCTATTCTGTTATATGGATCTGAAATATGGGGACTTGATAATATTAACGAAATAGAGTCAGTTCATTTATTGGCATGTAAGCTATTTTTGGGTGTTAAATCTTCCACCGCCGATCACTGCGTTCGCGGTGAGTGTGGCAGATATCCTCTCTATATTTCAGTGTTCAAACGTTGCCTACAGTATTGGTGCAAATTGCTGAATATGCCAAACTCCAGGTTCCCGAGGAAAGGTTATAATATGCTGTATTTGGAAGCCTCACGTGGGAAGAATAACTGGGCATTTAAAATTAAATCTTTATTGTATTCCTATGGTTTTGGCTATATCTGGGAAGCCCAAAATGTCGATTTCCCAACATACTTTCTGGCAGAATTTGAATTTAGGTTGAAGGCCACTTATGAACAGAATTGGCACTCCGCCTTGAGGAATAGTTCTAAAATGTTTTCGTACTCTCAGTTTAAAACTGTGTTCACCATTGAACCATATCTCCTATCGTTAGATCTTGATAAGTTTAGAAAAGCTTTGGCTCGTTTTCGATGTAGTTCCCACAGTTTAAACATCGAAACGGGAAGGTACTATAATATTCCTAGAAACCTAAGAGTCTGTAATGTTTGCAACAATGGTAATATTGAAAGTGAATACCACTTCATGCTTGTATGTACTGCCTACTCTAATATTAGGAAACAAGTTATACCGCCGAAGTACTTTGTCAATCCTTCTATCCACAAATTCAATTTGCTGTTATCCAATACGAATGTCGAATTAATGAAGCGTGTTGCAATGTTTATTTTCTACGCTACCCAATATCGTATTAAGTCTGTGGACCATTGAAATGTATACCATGGGCCGATGGCCTACATGTACCCTATGGAAAATAAACAATCAATCAATGTCACACCTTAGTATGGAAATATTAACCGTTTTATCTAAATCATGAGACATAATGTAGGGGTTTATTAGTGTGTGATTTTTCCATTTTCACTTAGAGACTCTGGCAAACCTTT
Source organism: Gibbula magus (assembly GCA_936450465.1). Taxonomy (NCBI): domain Eukaryota; kingdom Metazoa; phylum Mollusca; class Gastropoda; order Trochida; family Trochidae; genus Gibbula; species Gibbula magus. The sequence continues at coordinate 71,642,422 of OW388299.1, read as the reverse complement.
CAAAATAACTCTACAGACTTGCAGCTTGTTTTGAAGGATGGACAATGTCAATAACATTCAAAATAAGTGTCTCATAAATGCGCTGAATCCTTTTATCGTCACTTGTGAATATATTTAATATTTATAATTGCTTATGTTGTTTTCCTTTGTGTTATGAATAAAATATGTATTAAATGTCTATGTATTTGAAAAAGAAATAAAATGATATAAATAATTTGTTTGTATAATATTGATACAATGAATATATGGCAAAAAGAATGAAATGGAAATTAGTGCACAAAGTAACGGGTTGTAGGCATAAGTGCACAAAGTAATGGGCCATTTCAGGTGTTGCTTGTGATGAACTGAATGGTGAGAGAAGAGAGCGTGTGTGTATGTCAGAAGGGATGAAGTTGTGTGGGTTTTGCTAGGAGGGGAGGGTGTGGTGGCATGGAGAGTGAGGGGTATTGTGGGTGAGTGGCAGGTGCAAGGTGTTAAATGTGTTGAACTGAAGGGTGAGAGAAGAGAGCGTGTGTATTCCCGAGGGTGTGTGTGTGTGTTTGTTGAAGATGCCAACCGGGGACAATTGTATCTATGCACACCCTTCAACCGGGGATATACACTCAACCGGGGACGTCCCCGGTTAACATAACCTTGTCATATGCTTAAAACTAGGAAATGTATTTTTAGCCCGGACAGTACTTTGTCCCGTTTGCCTGTACAATTTCATAAACATTTACACACGTCATAAGGGAATAGCATTTGTTGGTATTTCGCGCCGATACACACATGTCCCCGGTTACATGGGAAGTGCGAGGTTAGCAGGTGGCCCCGGTTACACGGTAAATGCAAGGTTAGTAGTGTGAAGCCAGCCACATGAGGGAAGGCCGACTTCTGCAGCGCCAAGCAATATTTAAGTGGTTAATATTTTCAAAGTGCAGTAATGAATATTTTTCTATTATATCATTCAATAGTCAATAAACTTTATTCTTATTGAATCAAGCTGCCATTGTGTTTGAAGTTTGGTTAAGTTACATTTAACATCTTCCGCACGCGTCGGGCGAGATATACATTTACAATAAATTAATTTACACATTTTTTTGTCATTGCACATCTCGCCTGACATGCAATGGTAGGATTACTAGTAAATAAGCATAATATTATAAATGAACGCTCATATTTAGCTATTTCAATCAAACGCTTACTAGACAATGCTGTAATTTGATACAAAAGAAAAAATACATTTAGGGAACATAAATAATGAGGCGATATACCTTGAAGAAGACACATGTGATGTTTGTAATAACAAAGTAGGGCGGCACATGTTTTTTTTCTGGTTGACCCCACATGGAGAACAATGGACTTAATCTGTGATGACAGGCATGTGGGTTGTACTAAATTTGAAAGTGGAATTTAAACGAAATACACCATGTTGATCAAATATCATTGGTAAATATCTATTAATGACAGAAAGCAGCATTCATTCACCAGTCTTTATTTCATTTATAAAAATGACATAAAATACATAACAACTTTGACACAAATTATACATAACAATCCAGCACTAACACAATTGTCACTTCACAGAACTTGTTCATTTAACGTACCATCACCGTAGATAATGTCTGCTGCAAATAAATGTTCAAGATTGACGGTGGTCGTCATTCCAAGGATCTTATCGGCATCACCGTCATTTATGATCACGAAAGGTTCCCCAGCATCTGTGGTCGTATATTCCTCCGGAATTATGATATCTTGTCGTGATTTTGGGAAAGGTAGAACGTCGAGAAATATATAGTCTATTCTTCACTGTGTCGTAAGTGGGCATAGTTTCGACCTCCAATCTGCTTTCAGGTGTCCATGGTCCTCTCTGGCATGGGTGTCAACGTCGTTTTGGCCTTCAACTTCAGTCGGTGCAATGTTTCCTCCACCTAAAGACAAAAGAGACAAATATAATTATTTAATGTATACAAATATAAATAGGTAGAAGATGGTATAATATTCAGCTTTAAATATAAGGACATTTAGTTCTATTGTAAGATAGAGAGATATATAAGTATATTATTTATATATTACCTTTATGTCATTATAGACACGTTCATGGTTATGTACGGCAGGTAGTTTGGTGACAATGTCATCAACAGTGAATACAGTCGAGCTGCACGTCTTCTCCATACATGTCCATGATATCCACGAAGAAGCATTCCTCTTACGGTTAGATCTGAACATGTACCCATCTATACACAGATATTTGCCGCCTCTTGAGGTTGGGATGTACTTGTACTCTTCCTGTTGGTTTGCCATAATGGATGTGGTGAGGGAGAAATGTCCAAGAGCATATTATATACCCAAAAGGATGAGTTTGTGTTCAATCATTTCAATCAAAATTGTTGAGTGTGAGTTCAATCAGTCATCAAACACTATCGTTGCAGTTCATTTAATCAATGTGAGTTCAATTTCAATCAAAATTGTTGAGTGCGAGTTCAATCAGTCATCAAACACTATCGTTGCAGTTCATTTAATCAATGTGAGTTCAATTTCAATCAAAATTGTTGAGTGTGAGTTCAATCAGTCATCAAACACTATCATTGCAGTTCATTTAATCAATGTGAGTTCAATTTCAATCAAAATTGTTGAGTGTGAGTTCAATCAGTCATCAAACACTATCATTGCAGTTCATTTTATCAATGTGAGTTCAATTTCAATCAAACAGTCTATCAAAAGTGTATCTTATAATAAATTCAATTAATTCAACTAATAATGTATTCATATACGTATAGTAAGCATACAGTATTATTTCGTTTTTAAAAATTCAGAAAAAGTAGGATATCTGATCATATTTCGTTTTTAAAAAGTCAGAAATAGTAGGATATCTGATCATATTTCGTTTGACAGTTGAGAATTAAGTATTACCTAGAGACTTAATCCCTTAAAACAACACACGCAGTTAATCCTGAAACATCAAAGAATTTTTACTGTAAGAATAGGTGTCTTCTTCCAGGTACGACCCCAATAATGATGTTGTTTGTATTTGTATTTCTTTAAAATGAAATAAAGATTAAACTGAATTTAAAAAAGCATCGAGGGAATACCTTTAATCCTACATTATTCTTTAATTAAGGCGACCCGATTTTATTATGGAAACCCGAGATTCCATAATTGACCAACGTAAATAACATAAGTGAGAAGTTCAAATTCTATCAAAAACCTATTTTTATACTTTAACTAAGATATTGACGAAAATTCCAACTTTCTACCCCGCACCGTACGTGAGATACGGAAAGTTCGCCCATGGGCCTGCCCATGGGCCGGCCCATGGGCGAGAGGTTGTTAAAATTTGAGTTACACAAAAATTATTTTCTAATTTTTAATAATGGGTCCAGCAGTAACATATTTTAGGTATTTGTGAACTCCCCCAATGCAAAGGAAATTATTTTTCCCATGGGCGAGATTTCCCATGGGCGAGATTTCGCCAAAGGGCGAGACTTCGCCCATGGGCCAGGTTGCCCATGGGCGAATTTCCCATGGGCCAATGTTGACTTTGGCAAACATATAATGTTTGTGAAATGTTGACTTTGAAAAAAAAATGTTTGTGAAATGTTGACTTTGAAAAAAAATGTTTGTGAAATGTTGACTTTGGAAAAAATAGAATGTTTGTGAAATGTTGACTTTGGAAATATTGACTTTTAAAATATTTATTGATTTTGGTGGAAGTGTTACTTTGATAAAATATGGACTTGTTGATTTTAATACATATTTTGAGTTATATGAATGGTTGACTTATGAAATATTCATTTTAGTGAAATGTTGTGTAGTTAAAGTTTAACTTATATAAAATGTTAACTTTGGTGACTTTGAAAAAGATATTTTGAATTTAGTGAAATGTTGACTTTAATCACATATTTACTATGAAATGTTGACTTTTAAAAGATATTTTGAGTTAAGCGAATTGTTGACTTATGTTGACTTTGGAAATATGTATTGACTTTGACGAAGTTTGCATATATCATGAAATATTAATATTTCCATTTTATTGACTTTGGTTTAGTTTGAAATGTTGACTGTTATCACAGGACAAAAAGGGGTGGAATCCGACTTGGCGGATCTTGCCGGATCCTGCCGGATCCCCCCTTTATTGGGATACAGGGATCCGACGGCATATACATTGCCATATCCAGGATCCGCCCGGATACCACCAGATCTCTCACCGGATCCTTGCTTGGTCAAAATATTGGTATATTCCCCCGGATCCCCCGGATCTCTTGTCGGATTCTCATGAGGTGTGGATACTAGGATCCGCCGTCGGATCCTCAACGGGATCCGACAGGATCCGGCAAGATCCGCCAAGTCGGATTCCACCCCTTTTTGTCCTGTGTATATTAGTTTATTAATTTATGGTTTGACTGACCCTTCACACAAGAAATACCTACAACGGGTTGTTAGTCAACGGTATGTGCATCAATTAACATAATTGAATATACATGAGTGTCAATGACACGCTAATGAATAATGATACGCTAGTAAAGTAAATATATGTATAAACGTTTATATCAAGTACACACACATTGTGTTAAGTGTAATTCAGCGTCGTGTAAAGTACTTACGCAATAAAGAATAACAATTTTTATTTGTAATTGTAATTCACTTTCATTTCTGAGGAATTAGCAAAATCTGCTAGCCGTACACTTGGAGTAATTATATAAATAGAAACTTTTACGGGTATGTCTTTTGGTGTTTTCCTGCTTCTCTTTAACGTTCTCATCTAAATACTCAGAGTTAATTATGCTTTGGCACTTTCTTATCTCGAAATAGAGTGTAAATATGACATTACAAGCTTATGCTTATGTTATTTTACTTTCTGGTTATTGATGTCATATTTATTGTGAAACAAGGGTGTGATAAAAGGTAACATATATTTCATACAATGTGTACATGCATCCGACTGCATGACTAAGTCTTTTGTTTAATGTAAGGAATATATATATATATATATATATATATATATATATATATATATATATATATATATATATATATATATATATATATATATATATAAAAGCAATGTATATGTACCGTTAAAACAATATTATGTAATCGCCGTATCTTGACTTGTATCGAGCACCTTCATTGTTCCCGGGCCATAAACTGTGCGTAGAATGTAGACATCTTTGATGGGCATTCTAGAAGTAGAATGTAGAAAGTAGAATTTGTTTTGATTGTGGCGTAGGCGATAGGTGTAGGCGATACGAGGACAGACTATACCAATAAAGGCTACTATTCAGTAGGATGTCCTATTTCACTGTTCCATTTCAGTCATGGGTGTTACGTTAATCTATTTCTAAGAACTGGCTGACAAATGGCTGTCTGGAGAATGCGAGATATGAACCTTCTGTATTTTTCTGCATAGCTTTCTGTTGAAACTATGATAATTTCAATGACTAATAAAACTACAATTGGTCGATCTATTAGTAAAATCCTACACATTAGGCCCAGATCGCGATGCTGTTCTCAATTCAAGTTTGCATGTGGAGATATTTATTTGCATTACTGAGACTCCTATAAGTACCTCGGCTTTTGGTTTGATGAACGCCTTGATTTTAAATTAGCCATACATCAACTGGCAAAATCGGCAGGTAGAGCTCTGGGTGCTCTCTGTACTAAGTTTTGTACAACTCATTAGTACAACCTATTCTCAGCTACGGAGCGGCAATATGGGGGGCTTTATGTACATAAAGAAATTAATACTGTTCAAAATCGAGCCTATCGGTTTTTTCTTGGAGCTAACAGTACATCTTCAAATATCGCCACTAGAGGTGATATGGGTGTATGTATGTATGTATGTATGTATGTGTGTATGTGTGTGTGTGTGTGTGTGTGTGTTTGTGTGTGCGTGCGTGCGTGCGTGCGTGCGCGCGTGCGTGCGTGTGTGTGTGTTTATTCTTGTCGAGCTTGTCGACGGCATTTATACTACAGTTTAACTTTAACTTTCAAACCGTTTATAAGCCAGTGAACAAGCATATTATTAAATCTATTTCTTATAAATTCAAACTTTAAGCAATTTCTAATCAGTAAATAAACTTTTTAATATAAAAATCTCTGCAAAAATGTACAGTGCAATGTCTAGTATTGTCTTGGATCAGGCACTAATCGCCGCCCACAATAAGTAATGGAGAATGCATGAGGAGCCGTGGATTCGTTTAAAATAATCAACGAGCCCCGAAGGGGCGAGTTGATTATTTTTAACGAATCCACGGCTCCGAATGCATTCTCCATCTTAATCTATGTGTGACGTCACGAAACATACATATGTGACTATCTAGCTAGCATTATAGACAATACATTTCAATTATGTAACCTAAAAAAATATTATTTTGCAAATTTCGGTGCCCATTCATCGGATATGATACACGTATCTTCGACCCTAATGAAATGGATTCTTCCACGCACGTGCATGGCCCAAACTTTCTACGCAAAGCGATTTGACTGACAGCCGAACTCCTGCATTTCATGTGTTTCAGCACGATCCCCATGCGTTTCACACTTTACCAGTCTTGTTTAGAATGCAAGGATCTTACTGACAAACAATCAAATGATTACCAGCAGGCCTGGAAGTCGAATAGGTTAGGGCGCTGCGTAACAGACGAAGGGTTACATGTTCGATTCCCGGGTCAGACATTACAAAAATAATCAGATATTTTAAGATTCTAATCAGATATACTAGGACAAAATACATCATTCTTGAACAAATTACTTTGTGAGCCATTACGAAATATCAAACCTGACACCCCTCCTGACTGGATAAGTCAATGGCCAGTAGATTCTTAAAAATAATCCACTGTTAACACAATAGAGTGACGTCATCACCATGGATTAATACCGCATAACCTATGTGTCACAACGCGCAAAACGTAGTTCACAGGAAATATGATTAGAGTAATTAATTTTTGGTTCTAACAGGCTGTATTAATCAAACTTTCATTCAAAGTACATTTAGAATTCACGTTGTAAAGTTTTTTAAAAGTTATATCAACTAAAGAGCATGTGATAGCAGTGTCATAACTGCGAAATGATACAGTGATAAAGTAGTACCGCAGGTTATTTTTTGTAAACGTCCGAGTTTGAAGGTTATCCTTTTCAGCTACAATTGTTGTTCGTGCACGCGGACTTATCTGATATCCCAATTGAAGCTGAAGTCTATAGAATAACGAACTTGCAAAATAACGCCGAGTTAGCAACAGAATTTTACTGATTTTCCCAACAGCGCCTTCAATTGGACGACACTAACACTTAGCCACATGATGTCGACAGTAATCCAATATCCCAATTGAAATTTATAGAATACATGTTTGTTTCACTCAATATCTAAATTTCCAAGTACGAACTTACACAAAAATTCCATGTTAGCAACAGCTTTTTACTGATTTTCCTGGCAGCTATTAACGCTTGTAATGGGATACGATAATAATACTTAGCCACATGATACTGCAATTAACATGGGGTTACAGTCATTGTCGTCACATAAGTATGGACTTAATTGCTTGCAACTGTGATGTTATTGCTGATAATAAACTTGGCTCAAGCTGTTGAAGACCCGGTAGCATGTTTTCACGGTACGATTGGCAGTACACTCTGTCAAATAAGAAACAGTACACCCATAGATTTTGTAAAGAATGAATTGTAATGTGTTAACCGAACGTTGTCACGAATATTGGCGATAAGGACATTGCCAAGGACGACGCGAAAATTATCGGTGCCCTTGTGCACATGCACACGACCTTTATTATTTTATGGTATTTTGGTGTCATCCGCCCTTATTTCTCATAACTTTGATTATTTGAAAGGTTTAAAGACGGGCGTGTGCAATATCAAGAGAATATCAAGAGAATTATTTAACATTCACGGCATCGTGATCTATTGAGCCTGTGGCAGTCTCTCTCTCTCTCTCTCTCTCTCTCTCTCTCTCTCTCTCTCTCTCTCTCTCTCTCTCTCTCTCTCTCTCTCTCTCTCTCTCTCTCTCTCTCTCTCTCTCTCTCTCTCTCTCTCTCTCCTCTCTCTCTCTCTCTCTCTTGATCTCTCTCTCTCTCTCTTGATCTCTCTCTTGATCTCTATCTTGATCTCTCTCTCTCTCTCTCTCTCTCTCTCTCTCTCTCTCTCTCTCTCTCTCTCTCTCTCTCTCTCTCTCTCTCTCTCTCTCTCTCTCTCTCTCTCTTGATCTCTCTCTCTCTCTCTCTCTCTCTTGATCTCTCTCTCTCTCTCTTGATCTCTCTCTCATATTCTCAAGATCAAACATATAATTATGCATTTGTATCTTAGTGAGACACATGGACTACAGAGTGTGGGTGAGAGTGTGAACGAATCAAACAGTGAGTTTGTATCACACAAGAAAGTCACAAAGTACATGTAGTTAGGTGTCTTATGGATATAAACTGAACGCCAAAAGAAATGTTACACCTCTTTGAATTTGAATATCGTAAAAAGTTACGTGTTCAGAGGAATTTACTTTGTTGTGTTGTAACACTCCATTAGTTTAGTGTTTTGTGCTAAAATAGCAGACCTGTAACTTGAATGGTAAATAAGTTATGGTGTAAGATTTCCATAGTTTAGAGTTTATATAGTGCTCTTTAAAGGGGCAGTAGCATGTTTTTTGGCTCAAATAAGTCGACCAATCGTAAAGCTCCCTTCTCTTTTCGGAAAATCAAATTAAATATGAATGTACATGGTTCAGTAAAGCCATGGGGATCGTTTTTGTCATTCGAAATAATAAAATGTGTTCACACAAAAAATGGCCGCCATGCAATTTTTACTTTATACGCAACACCGTTATCACCACTACGGATAATTGGTTTGTGTAATAAGATGTTTTACCCTCTAAATTAAATGTAAATGGCACAAACTATCATAAAAAATAGGATATAAATATAAATTTTGCAAAAAAACGTGCTACTGCTCCTTTAATTGTATTTGTTCACAGACCAAATAACAAAAAGACACCTCTGATGCCACGTGATCATGTATGTACACGTATGGTATACCTATATCCCTAGCGGTACACTTACTTTTGTTTGAAATGGTAAGGACAACTCATGAGTCTCAATAGTTGTATCGTCTGTGAATAACTGACTCTTTCAAGTGTTTACTATAATGTATAATCATTATTCATATGGTAACAACTACGATTCAAAATAAATAATTCGTCAAAATGTGACACGTCGACAAGAATGTATAAAACGTGTCAATTCAAAATAAAACCAACACGTAATGCGATAATAAACATAATGTCTGCGGGTTTTTTTAAAGTGTTTTATGATGAGTTTTATAATGTTAATTTTAATTGATTTGATTTATCCAAACTGAAATAGGTTTGTTTATTGTTCACAATATTTATTATCTGAAAAATGCCAGTACCGTCGGTCTGATGTCTATTTCACTGTAAGTGGGATTAAATGACTGTCGCTCTAATGACACTTCCGTCATTTTGTGTGTAAGGACAATTAGGACGACCGGGCTGTGTTGACTCGTTGTATAATAGTTTTATGACTATGACATTTGCTAAATGGTAATTAAACCTTACAAAACCTATCTTAATGTTAAAGTTAGGCATAATTTTCAAAATACAATATGCTGTTTGAGAAAACTGTGAAATCCGACTGTCACAAGTGTGTATTATGGCAACATTATGAAGGATTTTATTTGGAATTTGACGAAAATATGCCAAAGAACGTTTTAAAAAAAACGTAATAAATAAAATTTTGTCATCAAAATGATTGTTTTTCAAAAACATGTGATATGATTTCGGCCTTTAACCTACCTATTAACAACTATCAGACTACATTGTAACTATCCGTACCGTTCATTTTCAACAACCTGGACAGTTTGTCAACAGGAGCAACTATCATCAATGTGTACAGTTTTTAATTTTTTGCTAATATCTTGACTTCGGTTAATCTGTGAATGATATAACCTTGATACAAGTCCTTGAGTATCATATCCAACTTAAAACTAGATAAAATATTGGCTTCATCCATGTATATTTGCTGTTTTCATGTAGAAAGTCGGCTTTTTGCGACTTTTCTCCCTAACTCCCTGACTCGTTCTGAAAAGTTAAAGTTCTAAATTATATATTACATGTGATATTCCAATATTGTAGCGATTGTAAATTATAGCTACCCAAGAGTTGAAACAAGTTGATATGGTTAACATTATTCAATAGGAACTCTTCAAAACTGACTAATTCCGGGACCCACCCTATCTAAGAGAACATACGGGTATTCCGTTAACCCTATTGTTTTGCACTGCATTACCTCTGTCAGAGCTATGTCCCTTCGCTAGACCCGCCCCGGTTGAATAACTTGTGTCTGTCGAGAAAATGGATGTTGACGACTGCCAACTTCCTATTTATCATGGATAGCGCTTACCCCCTGTGGTTTCAGTAATTCACAGTAACATAACAATATCACCATCTCAAACAGAATTTTCTCTCATGTACTTACTTGATGCATGATGCGGTCCAAAAAACATATGTCCGCAGATTTTGTGTCTGTGACTAAAGGACGCACGAGTGAAAATACCCTGTGACATATGGTTTCTCTTTCTATAGTATATAGGATATTGAGTATGTATTAGAGGCTTTATCCAATGTATCCGACTGAAAGACTCATTCCTTACTTATTGGTTTGATCAACTTATAGAAATACCTAAGGTGACAGCTGCACTTCAATGTATTATCAAGACCCGGTCAATTGTCAACCAATAAACGAATTTATTCAGAAAATAAGGAAATGCATTAATACCATGGGACTCGTCGTATGGTTTTATTCGCGGTATAATAGACTCGACGTCTAGAGTCTTTTGTCAAATATTCCAACAAATATGTCCACATTCAGTGAATTAACATAAACTCATAATTACTCAAGCAGGTGTGCAATTTGTCATTAACCGCAGAAGTCATATGGCATTCGTTCAAGTGTTGACATATTTTGTTACTTATATGGTAATAAAGAAGTATCAAAATTAATCATTCGTCAAAAAGTGACACGTCGACCAGAAAGTATAAAAAGTGTCAATTCAATTTAAAACCAACATATGTAAACTCATTAAGTAATTTGATACAGCATAACGTCTGCAAATGTCGTATCATTGTATTGCCTCCTCTTAGATATGTACGTCATGTATATTGTTCACAATATTTAATGTCTACAAAGTTCCATTCCTTCAAACAGGGTTTACAACTGTCTGTGTAAACCCTCCTGGAGGGAATAACAATGTTGTAAGTCCCTCGTACCGGGTGATACGGTTTAGAAAGGTCGTTTCAAGTATCACGTTATATGGCTGGTAGGTTGATAAGTCAGGGAGAAAGCACGAGGGTCGGGTTTTGGTAGACATTTCAAACACCTGAGGGTGGCTAGAAATGAAAAGTAAAACCGAGCTTGCGAGGTTTTACTTTTCATTTCGCCACCCGAACTTTTGACTTTTTTTAACATTTGCCTGGAAAGTATTAATTCAATCTATTACACTTTAGACTGTCCAATTATTAGTGGAGTCACGCTTATTTCAGAAACGGTAATCAGTCAGTAATTAATCACGGCTTTCAAGGAAATGAGGACTCGACATGAAATGTTGCTTTCGCGGCAGACCATATTTCTCAAATTTGGCTTTCACGGGTGGACACCGCTGAAAATTATGCTGCGTACGATGATACGCAACTCATAAGTTATTCATAGCAATACATCGATTTCCCATCGGTCGCGTGCGGAACACGTACGTTATTAATACGTAGTGGGTATGCATTCCACATAGCGTACTTGGACCGAATATAGCATGCATGCTGAACGAACTCAAAACGAATGTCATCACATTATACGCATTATAACCGTGTTCCTTGCAATCGCACAGCGCATTGTCCTTATGTGGAACGTATGACAAGCATATGCATCACGCACACATACGTACATGACACATAACAGACCACAACAGACGAAATGTCATCGGTGCTGTTATTCAATATCAAATTTTAGTTCAGATTTGATTTTCCTATATTAACCATTCATCCGTGCACTTAATAATATAATCCTTTAAAACAGATGTATACTGCCAAAAAATGGTTTCAATGTCAACATGGACACAATTGTTAGATTTTAGGAGTTGAACAAGGTGTTCAAAAGAATAATTTAATTCAATTGCCAAGGTGAAAAAATTAGCCATTGGCTCTATAGGTCATCAGGCTTTGAAGGATTTATACCAGGCCTTGTATGTGAAATAATAGGTTCATAACATAAATGTAATGACTTATCACGAAACATTAAATTCCACTGCTTTAACGCTCATTAAAAGAAGTAGTAAACTAATTTCAAGGAGTGATATCTATAACTCAAAGTCAGTATCACTAAATTTGATCTCAATTCATGTTAGAATGCCTTTTTAAAATATTTATGAAAACAACATCTGCAGATATGCCTGATTAAGGAATAACATAATGTTTGTCCCATCCGAGCCCATTTGGGTGTGACGTTTTGGGCTTCATGTAATAGTTAATCGGCTTGTCACGGGAATTTAATATTGGCTTAAAATTTTGAAAACTTCATCGGATCGATATATAATTTTCACATACACTGCATTACTGAACGCTTCAGATGAGAAACCTGGGATTGAAAACTTTATTGAGAGATATGTTCTTCAAGTTTGGTTTTGGATATATTTGGGTCGCTCATGTTACTAATACTGATGCTTTTGTGAGAGAATTTACACAACGGGTTAAATATATTTATTCCCAAATGTGGAATCATGCATTGTCAACTAGATTGTATCTTTAAATAAAAAATATCCTTTTTTTTATTAAAAAGGTTCAAGGTGTTACTTTTGTTATGTATAAAAGTTTACTTCATTTAAACAATGTTTTTTGTTGTAAGGTTTGTTAAATGGATTCTCACGTCGAGTATGACCGTCCATAATCGCTTACCCATGGTTTTATATATGCTCCGTTACTCGCCACTATATCACCCATGGGAAATTTCATCAGAGAAATCTGTACTCAAATTACCCGCCCTTGGCCGGCGTGAGTCAATCAAACTGCTACGCAGCTTGGACCTGCGAACCAATGACAATTCATATCACTTCGTTGCAAAGCACGCGAGGTCATTTTGTTAGCCCTTCGTCACCGGTTATCTCCCTTGACCATTTCCGTCTTATCCCATTGAGTATCTTCTTTGGTTACTGAATTCCTCACGCCGGCCAAGGGCGGGTAATTTTAGTACAGATTTCGCTGACAGAGTTTCCCATGGGTGATATACATGTAATGGAGAGTAACGGAGCATATATAAAACCATGGGTAACCGAGGATGATGACCGTCCAAATGCAATAATCTCTTAAACACACACATACAGCCGTGATTTGTTTACAAAAGTGAACCCAAATGTCCCCGTTTCCATAGAGAAATACCTGATAGACACATGTCCCCGCTTCCATGGTGTAAATGATACACGCTGTCCCCGTTTGCTTGTGAAAACTTACACATACGCACTTATCGTAGTAAATGGATTCTCAGGCTGAGTATGACCGTCAGATTGCAAAAATATATTCTCAAGATTTAATTAGATTACAGTTTCATCTAATTAGATTACAGTTTCATCTAATGATAGTTTCATCTAATTAGATGATAGTTTGATCTAATAAATGATCGTTTGAACTAATAAGATGATAGTTTGATCTAATTAGATGATAGTTTGATCTAATTAGATGATAGTTTGATGTAATTAGATGATAGTTTCATCTAATAAGGCGATGATTTCATTTAATTCAATGATAGGTCATCTAATTAAATGATAGTTCCATCTAATTAAGTGATAGTTTCATCTTCTGATATGATAGTTCTTTCTAATTAAATGACAGTTTCGTCTTATTAAATGATAGTTTTATTAAATCATATGATAGTTTCATCTTACTAAATGATCGTTTCATCTAAATAGATGATACTCTCTTTTAATTAGATGATAATTCATTCAAGTCTGAGGCTGAGGTATTCAGGGGCTCTTTAAGTTTTACTTTGTTATCAGACTTGAGAATTATGATACCTCCAAAACATAAAACACGTAACATAAAACTAAACAAAGAAAACACAAACATACAATGTCTTCTGTACTCTTGTGAAACAATATGTTTCACTTGCCATATGTTTTCACCTTTAGTTCCAAGTTTGTCCAGTTGTATCTCTGAGCACAAAAATCACAACATTTGCAAGAGACCGAGTCCTCTAAATGTGGCAAATGCAATATACAATTACAAAAAACATATACTATACTTACTGAAACAAAACGCCCCTTGTCAAACAAAGGAAAATTCCGTCAGCAAAATTCAATCTTCAGTTCCACGTTTGACTATCTTTGTTTCATCACAATCCTCAATTCGTAATATTAGTTTTTTTATAACATTTACAAATAATTTAATATCGAATCAAAATCAATATTTTTCATTAAACCTAACATATGTTTCAATTTGAGTATCAACAAATTGATTGTAAAATTTAGCAAAATCTATATTTTTCATTTAACCTAATAGACGTTTTAGGACTTTTTCCTTAAGACAATATTGACACAGTATAACATGGCGTGATATGTGGCAACATTTTGCAAAACATTTATAATATTATAGATCATTCAATATCTCAACTCTATAATCAAATACACTAAATGCCAACAGAAATGTTACCCCTATTTGAATTTAAATATCATAAAACGTTATGTGCTCAGAGGAAGTTGGTTTGTTGTGTCTTAACATCCCATAAGTTGAGCCCATGTGCTTAAATTACAGATTTCCATAGAGAAATACCTGATAGACATATGTCCCCGCTTCCATGGTGTAAATGATACACACTGTCCCCGTTTGCATACAGAAAAGCACACACACATTCGGCGTGTGTCCCCGGTTCCTACATGAAAGTTCATACTCATTCAAATGTATCCTTGAGAGCCAGTCAATGTTTTGAACTAACACATATGACAAGGGAAGTTAGCCATGCAAGTAGTACACCTGTAAAACAGCTAGAAAAAATGTCCCCGGTTACATGTGTTTTTTTAGTGTCCCCGTTTGCCAATGTGTGTGTGTGTGTGTGTGTGTGTGTGTGTGTGTGTGTGTGTGTATGTGTGTGTGTGTGTGTGTGTGTGTGTGTGTGTGTGTTTGTTAAAGGTGGCAACCGGGGACAGGTGTATCTGTACACACCCTTCAACCGGGGACACACACTCAACCGGGGACGTCCCCGGTTAACAGAACCTTGCCAAATGCTTTTTTCGCCCTTTTAAATCTAGGAAATGTATTTTTTGGCCCGGACAGTACTTTGTCCCGTTTGCCTGTGAAATTTCATAAACACTTACACACATCATAAGGGAATAGCATTTGTTGGTATTTCGCGCCGATACACACATGTCCCCGGTTACATGGAAAATGCGAGGTAAGCAGTGTCCCCGGTTACATGGAAAATGAGAAGTTAGCAGTGTGCAGCCAGCCACATGAGGGAAGGCCGACTTTTGTAGCGCCAAAGAATTTTTAAATCAAGCTGCCATCGCAGATTGAAGTTATGTTAAAGGATAGATGCAATGACATATGGTCCAAATCGGATTGATTAAGATGGGATGTCAATGTGACAATTGCCCGATTTTAAATTTCTGAAATCGATCCATAAATTACTTATATACGGCTTTTTTTTAAAAACGCCTGATTTAGCCACGGCGACCATAATTAAAGTCTGCGGTGGTGTGGCCCGTGAAGGGATGACTTCTGTGACGTATCTGGAGGAATCTGATTTTCGGCAATAGTAATAATTCAACGTAATTTCGCAACGTTCTCCGCGTTCTGAAATTGGACGGAGAACTAACGTACTAAAAACGGGATTGTCATACTTATACGGAACTGCCGTACTTCGAACGGAATAACCGTAATTCGATCTTAAGCCCCTTGTCAGAAAGACTATGTTGCATACGATGATACGCAACTCATAAGTTATTCATACGCAATACATCGATTTCTGCGGTACACGTACGTTATTAATACGTAGTGGGTATGCACTCCTTATGCAGTTTTTGCTGCTCTCCCGAACCACATATGAATACACATAGCGTACTTGGACCAAATATAGCACGCATGCTGAACGAACACAAAACGAATGTCAACACATTATACGCATTATAACCGGGTTCCTTGCAATCGCACAGCACATTGTCCTTATGTGGAACGTATGACAAGCATATGCATAACGCACACATATCGAACATGACAGACAACAGACGAAAACAGACGAAATGTCATCGGTGCTGTTGTTCAATATCAAATTTGAGTCCAGATTTGATGTTCCTTTATTAACCATTCAGTGTTCGAAATTGACATCGGTCCGTAGGCCCGAGACCTACTGAAACCGGTGCGGGCCGACAGATTTGATTTGCTGAAGGTCCTTATGGCCTGCAGCTATCAGGAAGCCAAAAGATGTCACATATTCTTTTTGTTAACTAATAAATTTGTGAAAAGGGTCGATATTCCAAGACAGGAAATGACCCAGAAACGTAAGTCATCATTGGTTTATGAATACATCTATTAGACATCCAATTGAATGGTAACAGTAAAATCATTACCGTGTACAAACTGTACTATTCAAGCTTTGATTTTTAAAAATTTCAAACGTGTCTGTTCTTTCTTAATGCATGTTATTACCGAGAAACTTAATAGTTAATGAAAAGAAATTTGTAGAAACAGATCGATTTGCTTGTACTGCTATACATTTCAAAGACAAACTATTGTTGTCAGTTGTGAATCAAGAATTTATAAAACAGTTTTGACATTGGAAATATTAACAATTTTAAAATTATTTCTATATTTAGGTTAAGAATGCTACTAATGCGGGTTTGAACAAAACGTCAATGCTTACAAAATATCATTATTTGAATTTAGACCAATAGGTTTATTTTTCACAAGATATTGTTAAGAGAACTGATTTCAGTAATGGAGAATGAGAATTAATTTCAATTCTGGAACACCAAAGTCAATTTTTTGTTGTTGCAAATTTCAGTGCTCATTCATCGGATATGGTACAAGTACCCTCATGAAATGGATTCTTCCACGCACGTGTAAAACGTGCAAAACTTCCACGCGAATTGGTGTGATTGACACCTTAAACGCTTACTTTCCATGCCTTCCGTGCGTTAAAAGTCTTGAATAGAACGCGGGATTTTTACCGACAAACAATCCTAAGGTTTCTAACAGCGTCTTGTGGCCTATTGCCTAGAAGCTCCGATTACCAAGAGAAGGGTTTCATGTCTTTGTTTTGTATACAAAAGTAAACCCAAATGTCCCCGTTTCTATAGATAAATACCTGTTACACACATGTCCCCGCTTCCATGTTGTAAATGATACACACTGTCCCCGTTTGCATGCAGAAAAGCACACACACACATTCGGTGTGTGTCCCCGTTTCCTACATGAAAGTACATACCCGTTCGAATGTATCCCATAGAGCTAGTCAATGTTTTTAACTAACATACTTGACAGGGGAAGTAAGCCATGCAATAGGTACAGCTGTAGAGCAGCTAGAAAAAATGTCCCCGGTTACATGTGTTTTCTTAGTGTCCCCGTTTGCCACATCAATGCGTGTGTGTGTGTGTGTGTGTGTGTGTGTGTATGTGTGTATATCTGTATGTATCTGATATTTGTGTATCTATTTATGTGAGTGTGTAAGAGATGACATGATTGAGTATGATCGGATGAGCGAGCCATTATTGTGAGTGAACGACAGTATGTGAAGACGTGTGCCGTGTGATGTGGTTGCGCGTCTGTTTACTTTAGAAAGTGTTTATCTGTTTATAATATATCATTTATTCATATTGTATTATTGTGATATTAAATGGCCGGGTGCTTTTTTATACTTTAAAGTATGTATATATTGTATGTTATCGTAACTTGAAGCACAAGACACTTTAACAATCTCTCTCTCTCTCTCTCTCTCTCTCTCTCTCTCTCTCTCTCTCTCTCTCTCTCTCTCTCTCTCTCTCTCTCTCTCTCTCTCTCTCTCTCTCTCTCTCTCTCTCTCTCTCTCTCTCTCTCTCTCTCTCTCTCTCTCTCTCTCTCTCTCTCTCTCTCTCTCTCTCACCGGTTAGTTGTGTAATAGCTCGCCCATCCATTAATTAGCGTTGATCCGAATGAATACACACCCAGTATGTCTACCACAGATGTCGTCAACACGTAATCATATGGTCTAGTGCCTTGAGAATCCATTTCCTGTTTATTGTTCCAATATTCCAATGTTCAGGTGGAATGTACCTGATGAAGGAATGAGTATGTAGTCCGAAACTTCGTGCATTTTCACATTATGTTATCCAGAAAATATTCCTGTTCTTATGTATACCACTTCTAAATGTCCTTCAAAGACCTAAATCTATGCAGTTAAATCAGTATCATATATCAAATATGTTCGTGTTGTGTAGTGATAGTAATGGGAACTGTTTAAGTACCGATGAATCCCACTGTGACATTATCACAATGACTCTTAAAATGGTACTTTGAGCAATGGTCAGTAGTTAAAATTACACCAATGATAATGTTTGCAGTTTTATAATCACCCATTGAAAGAGGTCGGGGTTGGGGAGTTGAAGTTGAAATTACTACTGCAAATGCAATACACACAGCGGCTTCTGATTTGTGAAGTTGAATTTGGCCGGAATCCGTCAAATGTTCAAAACTTGACTGTGCCGACCAGTAGACTCACGCTTGAGTGATTTTGTGGTCCTGGTTGAATCAGAGAGTGGCAGAGATGATATTTGTTCTGTTCTGGTGTCAACGTTGCATTTATCATTATAAATGTTGTTGGAATGACACGGTTTGTTAATTAAAGAATGAGGCGGTACGGCTACTAATATAATTGCAGACAGACAGACAGACAGATAGTTTATTTAAGTCTCACAAAATTACAGACAATGTACACACACATAAAATATGTTTTAAAATGCAATGAGCCACTCTATATAGTGTTATGAGAGACTTTTATTATTTAATCTTGCCTAGGTACTATTCAAAATTTCAAAATTTGCCTCCACTCTTTTCGACCGTGGCATCAAAATTATCCTCCTTTGGAATCATTCGAAACTTTATTAATTGTCCTTGCGACCCGAGTGAGAGAACAGCTCCGCTGAAATCGCTCGTTAAATCTCCGTACTCATCATCATCAGCTATTATTATTGCAGGCACTCTCTGCTTCCTTTACTTAGCCCAACTGATAAAGTAATTTACATAATGCAAAATAATAAGCTCAGTAAATCTGAAGTCGCTACTATTAGTAAAATGTTTACAACATATATTGAGTTTATATATATATGAAGTATCGTTTTGAATAGACGTTTCAACAGTATTCTCTTCTATATAATATTCACTTTAATGAAACGTTGACTCTTGAAATATTATGACTTTTTTAAGTTGAACACTAATGTCTGGCTAAAGGCGAGTGTTTCAAATAGTTCCGGTAAGTGTAAGTGCTATTGCCCACAATACATCGGTCACCATGACTGATTATTTATACACAACTGAGTGCAGGTTACAGCTTTATAAAGATATAGAACAATTGCAATATAGCCATGCAAATGCGGTTTAAGTGATATATCAGACTTTTGTTTTGACTCTCAGAATACCCTACTGTTGAACAAGCGTCCACTCGGTATTACGTAACATGCGTATTCGGTCAACTCATTAAGGCCGACAGGTAATTAATTACCGGTACAATGCCTCTGACCCCTGTGTGACGAGAACGCCAATATATATACAAATGTAGTAAGATTTCGATAGAGTGACCACATTAGCACTTATATGTTTCCGATCTGTGTGCATTACACTGCAAATTCATCTCCGATCAGATGACATTCTCGACCAGGAACTAATAGCGCTAGTTATTGAGAATGTAAATGTAACACATGTAAATTATTTAACTTTGAGATAATGAATTTATTTTGTTACAACAGTTATAATATGCCTAAGATTATCATGTAGGAATTGCTGACTTTTAAGAGATTGACTTTGGTGACTGGAAACTATTTATTGGCTTATGTACTTATATAATGAAGGAAACATGTTTCTAAATCCATCTTAATGTGTGACGTCTTTGCCTTTCTCATAGGTTTAACACTTTCAACTGGACATCAAAGGCTGATTGTATCAATTATGTGCAAACCCATGGATATCACAACTAGGCTGATGGTGGTGCATTATATGTGAGACCCAAAAAATCGTCACAGTTTTGACAGTTATGAACTAGTTATAGACCTCTCATGCGTATCAGATGCATACTGAAATATTGAATAAACATCACATATCATTATACATATTCCAAGCAAAAGACATGGAGTGATTTTGACAAATGAAGTAACAAAATTAATTTAATGCGATAATCTAATGATTTTAACGGTCTTTAAGTGTGCTGTGTATTAGAAAGTCCCTGGTCTTACATAATGTGCATGAGAGGACGTAACCCTTCACTGGCCATGGGAATTCGCTAGTTGATGTAATTACAGGTGGCGGGAATGAACATTAACTAATAATCATGTACCCACCCTCACTTAATTATTTGTGTATCTCCCACCAGACTATTAGGGGTGGCCAACATTCGTTCAAATGTTCTTATAGATCTAACGCACAGTATTATATAACATGCGATATTAGAAAGGCAGTAATAATAATAATAACAATCATATATGATTATCGTATTGTGTTCTGTATAAATCAACACAGAAAACACATGCACAGGCTGTTGGAAAAAGTTATTTAGAAGCTCGAAATGTAAGGTTGTTATGTATGATGTCATTTAAAGGTGCATCAATTGTGTTTCAAACATTTTTATTTGGCTTTAATACAAATTCACTCAGCTTGCATATTCATCCCCAGTCGCCAAACATGTCATAATTACTAGTTTCCAATAATTAAAAATAATATCATTATGCATGTGCAGAAATTACACGTCCTATTTACATGCACATGCAGTAGTTATATGACTTGTCGAACATTTTTTATCAACCCAAGTTTTTTATTTTGTCTGGTTTAAATAAGATTCCAAAACTACGTTTGACTCATTGGCGCGGGCCAGACGAGGTGCATTGTCCGGTTTTCGATCAGAAATCGATACTTTTACCTTCATATTGTCAATATACTAAGTTTTCAGTAACAGTTGGTACTTCTCGATAAAATAAGATAATTTATAACGTTTGTCATATTTGACCCCCCCCCCCCCCCCCCAACAACACAAAGGATGTACTTTTAAACCGCTGCCTTTGAAATCTGTCAACTCCAACAGTGAAATTTTCACAGAAATATTGACATAATAAATAAAATATCTGTCAATTCTTGACAAATACCATGTTCACTTCATCTCGGTATTGTATGATAACTTGAAAAGATAATGCTTTGAAATCATTTATTGCAATATGAATACGAAATACAAACGTGTAGCAAGCAATGTTTATGTAACTACATGGATATTTAAATATTATCACACTTCCAACAACCGTACCAAAATATTTGAAACATAATAAATGTTGTTAACCGTTAAATATCATAAACAAAGTCATGACATCTGCCTGTCTATTTTACTTGAATCTCAAACTTGTAGCAAACCTATTAAACTATTACCACGCTGTATTAACGCTTACATTATGCAACATTGTCAACTTAAAATTAAAAACAAAAAACATGTAAATTGTTCATTAAGCTCTCAAATAAAATTTGAAATGAACCAGTATGTATGTTGTACAATACTATAGTATCTAATTACCATCACTAGTCATCCTATGAGGAGCCAAGTCGCGCTCTTAACGAGCTAAATGGAATATGATATACTGGGTATACTGGGATAAGTGTGTATTGCAAAGGGGCAGTTTGTTTGGGTATTACCATAAACCAATTAAAAAATACGTATATATTCGTATTGTCGCCAATACTGTTATTTCAATCGGAGTGTTTTGACACGTGTGTAGTTGACTCAGAGATACACACACGTGGTCACTGGGATGTTCAGGAGATACGGTTCACTGACTTGATGGTTAAACACTCAGGAATTGTCTGAGATTTTAGAAAAGAGCTATATTCATTTTGGATTATTTTCATTTGAATGCAAACCGGAGAGTATATTGTGGAAACGTCTGGTTATAAACTGACTACATATATATAAACTTAATATATATTTTTTTAGGGGAAGGACACTTGTGTGAAAAGGCTTTTCATACATAATACCCGTCAAAATCGTAAGATGTCTTTGATAATCCCTGTATCGTATTGAGAAAGCGGCCGAAATTGTAAACAAATGAACTTATTAAGAACTTAATATAGATTTTTCATGTACCCCATTCACTGCTGTCAACAGACTAACAGTGAGTGGGTCATCTCAATATCTAAATTGGAGACTAATTGCAAGAGTTCGAATTAATTAAAATTTGTAGGGTACTGGCGAATTTGAAAACGCCAAAACTGAGAACATTCTGAATTCATTACATCATTACATTTCTAAAAGTAAAACGTTTCGCTGATTATTTTTTATATGTATAGATAGTCTCTCATAACCCTAGTTTTAGGTTGGCCCAGATGTATTTATATTTTATTGATATTATTTTATGTATGTGTATATATGGGGTGAGACTGAATAAACTATCTGTCTGTCTGTCTCTATTGTGGGCAACAGCGTAGTCAAACAATCTAATACTTACTGTTTGAAACGCGCTCCTTAAGCCAGACCATAGTGTTATCAAAATCTTATTAAACTCAAACTTCAACATCGCCAATAAATATAAAAACTATGTCACAATAAGTCAACCGTTTAGAAGTCAACAATTCACTAAACTCAAAATATCTTCTCAAAGTCAATAAGTCACCACGTTAACATATAATTAAAGATAAACTTTAAGTCAACCAATAGTTCCAAAGTCAACATGTCATCAAACTCGATATATCTTTCAAAGTCAACATTTCACCAAAGTCAATATTTTATTAAAGTAAATCTTCCACAAAAGTCAACCAATATTTCCGTAGTCAACATTTCACCATCATTATAATATTTTCAAAGTCAACATTTCACCAAAGTGGCATCAATTCCAAAATCACCATTTCACCAAGCTCAATATATATAGTCAGAGTCAACATTTCAAACTTCACCAAAGTGAATAAAATGGAATAAATATGGAATTAATATTTCATGATATAAGCATACTTCACCAAAGTCAATAAATTAACATAATATAATTAATGTAAGTCAACAATTCGCTTAACTCAAACTATCTTTTATAAGTCAACATTTCATCAAAATCAATGTGTGATCAAAGTCAATATTTCATAAAATTCAAAATATCTTTTTCAAAGTCAACATGTCACCCAAGTTAACATTTTATCAAAATAACACTTTCACCAATGTCAATAAATATTTCCAAAGTAAACATTTCATAAAACATTATTTTTCCCCCAAAGTCAACATTCAAAAACATTATATGTTTGCATAGTCAACATTGGCATGGGAAATAAAGCCAATTGGAAATCCGGCCCATGGTCGAGGTCAACATATGTGATTAAAGTCAAGATGTAAATATGTGATTAAAGTCAACATTTCACTAAATTCAAAATATCTTTTTCAAAGTCAACATGTCACCAAAGTTAAGATTTTATATAAGTTAAACTTAAACTACACAACATTTCACTAAAATGAATATTTCATAAGTCAACCATTCATATAACTCAAAATATGTATTAAAATCAACAAGTCCATATTTTATCAAAGTAACACTTCCACCAAAATCAATAAATATTTTAAAAGTCAATATTTCCAAAGTCAACATTTCACAAACATTCTATTTTTTCCAAAGTCAACATTTCATAAACTTTTTTTTTTCAAAGTCAACATTTCACAAACATTTTTTTTTCAAAGTCAACATTTCACAAACATTATATGTTTGCCAAAGTCAACTTTGGCCCATGGGAAATCCGCCCATGGGCAACCTGGCCCATGGGCGAAGTCTCGCCCATTGGCGAAATCTCGCCCATGGGAAAAAAAATTTCCTTTGCATTGGGGGAGTTCACAAATACCTAAAATATGTTACTGCTAGACCCATTATTAAAAATTAGAAAATAATTTTTGTGTAACTCAAATTTTAACAACCTCTCGCCCATGGGCCGGCCCATGGGCAGGCCCATGGGCGAACTTTCCCATGGGCATACCCATGGGCAAGGGGGTCTGTATCACACGTACGGTGCGGGGTAGAAAGTTGGAATTTTCGTCAATATCTTAGTTAAAGTATAAAAATAGGTTTTTGATAGAATTTGAACTTCTCACTTATGTTATTTACGTTGGTCAATTATGGAATCTCGGGTTTCCATAATAAAATCGGGTCGCCTTAATTGTATATTCCGATATTTTGAACGTGACATATAAATGCCTTAATTAATGAAGACATTATCACCTCCATATTGTAGGGGCGGGATAGCGCAGTGGTTAGCGGTTAGCGCGTTCGGCTTCGGATCAAGAGGTCCGTGGTTCGAATCCCACACGGCAACTTTGTCTGCAGTAGAGAACTGTTCTACACGAAGTAAGGTTTGGGTGCAATGCTACACTGAATTTCAGCGTAGTACCACCCATGGTTCCCTAGTTCCAGCTGATGCTCGCAGGTTTCACCGCAGTCCATAGCCGAATGGCGTCTTGGGCTTTCTCCCTGCCATAATACTAGCAGCCGCGATATAAGTGAAATACTTTTGAAAGCGGCGTCAAACCCCAACTCACTCACTCATTCTTTCATATTGTGAACTGTCTTTATGTCCCTTAGCTACTTAAAGGTACATCCATTGTGTACGTGTTAGGGGTCTCATATTCCAAACGTTATAAAATGTGTTACTTTATCTAGAAGTACTAACTGTAACCGAAAACTACCATTTTCATGATAGTCGACTTATTATATTGACAGGGTGAAAGTAAAAGTAGTTATTTCTGATAGAAAATTGGACAATGCATCGCAATTGAGGCGCGCCAATGATGAACATGCATAATGATGTTACTCGGTTTTAATTGGAATCTAGTAATTATGACATATTTCGCGATTGGGAGTAAATATGCAAGCTGAGTGAATTTAGTTGGACTGTAAACAGCACATATTGTGAGTTGCAACGTATTAAAGACAAATATTAGTTTATGGAACACAAAGTATGGATCTTTAATAAATGGTGTTACAAATAAAATCAGCTATGAAGAATGACTGACATATTTTGTCTCTTTGTAGACACTCGCTGAGATACTCTAAATCTGATTTATTACAGCAAATTTTCATTATTTGCACCTATTGTTGCCATACATTTTTCATACAATATATCTTATTTATAGATATTTATAGCAATTATTAACTAATTACATCTATATTCTATCGGTTGATTTATTTAAGAAAGATTTAAGATGGCAAAACAAATCGATCTGTAAATAAATCACCATCAGAATCGTAAAGGGTTGCCATCTAGTCTCTCATCTAGTCAATACTCTCTCTCTCTCTCTCTCTCTCTCTCTCTCTCTCTCTCTCTCTCTCTCTCTCTCTCTCTCTCTCTCTCTTTCTCTCAGAAAGTCAACAATATCTAGCAGTTTGTAAAATGTATGTAAAACATCACCACACGAAGATAATCACAAGAAAGGCAAACGGCCATTTTGGAGGAAGTGAGAAAAACACACCGGAATCCATTAGGGGATTATTCCTCAAATCATACACAGTGGAGTCTTCTATAAAAACTATAAAACCCTCTTTATCATATTTTATACTCATGGGTAAACGTCCAATAAAAGAGGGGCGGGATAGCGCAGTAGTTAGCGCATTCAGCTTCGGATCAAAGGTCTGGGGTTCGAATCCCATCAGGGACACGGCATCTTTGTCTACGGTAGAGAACTGTTTTACACGCTGTGATGTTTGGGTGCAATGCTACACTGAATTTTAGCGTAGCACCACCCATGGTTCGCTAGTTCTAGCCGATAATCACAGGTTTCACAGCAATGCATATCCACATGTCGTTGCGTGCTCTCTAACTGTCATAATACTAGCAGCCGCGATGTTAGTGAAATACTCTTGAAAGTGGCATTAAACACCAACTCACCTCACCTCATCTCTCATAAACGACTAACTTTTGCGCAAAACTTAACCAAGACATTTGAATCTGAACTTGAACTTCTATGACCACATAGGTACTTTATATATGACAGCAGCACAATCTGAAATCATTTGACTGCATTCCTTTAGCTTGAAATAGTCCGAGTAAAAGAATTTTCAACGGATAACTAGTGATACAGATACTCATTGTTTTCGGGTTTGATCTGTTAAAGAGCCATCAAGGATGTAAGTGTTTCAAATATACTGCCGTCCAAAAGAAACGCCCACCAGATATTTTATGAGATTTCAGAAAAAGTATCAGGAGCATGTTAACCAAAGTGTGGCATTATGAAGTTGCATCATTTTTTAACAAAATATCGAAGTTTCATAAATTTGTATGTTGTAGGGGGAAATTAGAGATGGTGACTGTTCAGTTTTCGATCATGGTTTAAAAACAGTTTTGCTGCACCATACTCTGTAAATCCGAAGACCATACTACCAAAGTCCTCCTGACAATGTTCACCTGTCCACAAAATACCAAAGTGATAACTCTGCATATGTGGTCATGGTAATAAACTTATTGTACAAATCAAAAACCGGAAGCAGCAGGTTTTTGGGGGCGTGGTGCAATTCATGGCCAATGGATTGTCATATCAAACATTGTTTCATTGTAACCTTGATACGATCATTAATTGTGTTAAACTAATATAATTCATCTTAAAGATTCATGTGGGCGTTTCTTTTGGACGGCAGTGTACACAATTATTTGTCGAACATATATACTTATAACGTCAATCCCTAGTGAAATATTTCATCTACAATATGACATGTGATAAATAACTTTCATATCACGACAATGTAATTGATTTGGTTTCAAAGAGAAGAAACCCTTCGAGTAACGCGCGCTAAGTGTATCTGACGTCATATAAACAGAATTTCATGTATTACATAAAACGCACTACACTGTAGCATGCGTTTCCGAAGCGTGAAGGTTCGTATTTAGCGCAAGTCGCCATAGACGATTGTTTTATAAACAAAGATTCTGAAATGTCCCGGGAACATACACATTATTGCCTGTTCAATGTACTTTTTATTACGTTAAGTCAAGCAAAGTATTGCAAATATATTCTCATTGATTATAAAATTCAAACAAAATACCTAGTTAGGTAAAACATTAGTTCCAATATCTGTAGAAAATACATAATTAAATGAAAAAGTAAATAAATAATCTCCAACAATTATATATTTCGATTTCTTTCATTGCTCACAGACTTTATTTTTCTTTCGTGCTTTTGTATACACTGTGCCAGCTAGACCACAATGCTTTGCGCTTGAAAATAATAGACTTGATCTATATTTAGACTGGAAAACACCTTTACTAGTTAATGCAATTTCTCGGTGTATTTTGGATAGAATATATCTATAAAAATAAGTGTATATATTTCATAGAGCTAGATTTTTGGCAAGTTTCCAATATGTTCAACAACATCCTTGATGGCTCTTTAAAAAGTTTACAGCCTCAACATCATGCAGTAAGCGCCATGCGTCACAACGTTACGCTCACGGCCGTTGCAATACTCTTTATGTGTCTGTAAATAATCTCCCATCCCTTTCCCTTAATAAATACAATTTCATGACTTTTAACATTTGTAATTTTGAGGTCATTGGCCACTGAGGTCATTAATCACATGTTGCTTTTGACTTAACACATGTCACTAAAAGGTCATGAGAAGCCCGTTCAAATACTACCAAATGTGCTCGAGTTCAAGAATGAGTTTTATGATAAACCGCAGTTCTTCATAATGTTAACTCCAAAAGTTCAACCACGCAAGATCATCCGACATGAAGTATAATATAATACAGCCCCAAACTGCTGTAAATCCACGACTTACTGACACTTAAAATATTTATAAACTTCTTAATTTCCACATTTTCTATTGGTTACTGATTTTAAATCAGCATGCAAGTGTTGTTCAAGACAGTGGGACAGCACAGTTAGTGTTTAAAGGGACATTCCGTATGTTATTGTAGCGACAAAGGTGAAAAGTTACCAAGGTTGTTATTTCATCGAGAAGTAATGAGTTTTGTCGAAAATTACCCTTTTAGTTCCAAGCTGTTCAGTATAGTTACATAATTAAGATGTTTAGTCGTTATTATGATCGAAAACTGGACAATGTTCCGCAGCTGACGCGCGTCAATTGTTCACAGGAATCACTTTTAGATAAAATTTCATGAAAACACGTAGTGTCCCTTTAATGCAGAAAATTATAAACATGCGGATACGTAATTTCAGGGTACATTTTTGCACATAAATGTTTCCATAGTCTGCAAAAAGGATTATCTGCACGTAGCAGGTGGGATGTTTTTCCTTGTCTGTGGTTGCTGCGCTGACATTGCACTACACTGTCGGCCAAAAGAAACGCCTACTTGATTTTTCTAAAAATGAAAGATGAAAATTTCTGAAATATAATCAATGTTGGTCTCAAAGTAAGGCTGAACACAAATTGATATGAAAGTGGATTGAAATTGTGGAAAAACTGTGATTCGAGTCAATAACATTCATGTAAACCACGCCCAATTAATACCGCCATTTCCGGTTGATTCACTTGCGCACCGTACCCACGTACATCGGTAGTGTCATCAACATTTAATGCGAATGCGTGCCTTTATTGTTGCTCATGCTTGTATGAAAAATCGGTTTCAGATGTTTTTCCGATCAAGCACTGATCGAAAACTGAGCAATTCATTTGCCTCATTTCAACTATCGCCATTCTTTTGTGACATGACAACTTCTGAAATTTAGATTTATCATGCAGAAATGGTGCAACTACATTATGCTATACTATTACTAAAGTGCTCATTATAGTTTTTACGATATCTGATAAGATATCCGGTAGGCGTTTCCTTTGGCCGACGGTGTATTCAGTGATTGAACGGACAAAAAAGTGCAATTGAAAGCCTATATTGTGTATTTATTTGAGGTACTGTTAGCGCTGAGTTAATCGTAAAGCAAAGAAAGAAAGTGACCTTGCACCCAGGGTATTTCTTATGCCTGAGTTACACCAAGATAGTTCTCATTACGTTCTTCTCCGTCCAAAAATGATTGTACAACGACCTCGAATGGGACATGAAGGGGTAACTTTTGTGCATAAATTTCCATATCACGATCCAAGTACATTTACAGACAGTTCTCAGAAAGTCCATATAGTCTTTATCCCGTCCTCTGACAGTTGGTACCACGTTGGTACAACAAATGGGGGATCACACCTACGTTAATTTACGTAGTTTAACCTAGCTCATTGAACGTAGCCACACAACCTCTAACTTGATGGACCTTTGTGCATTTTTCGCAACTACGTTAATGTTTTATTACAACATGGTTCACTACGTGGACCTAGTTAGGTGTGGTTTATCTTAGTTAACGTAATTATACTTACTTAAGAGTAGTTAGATGTATAGTAACATACTAAATAACAAACTTACCAAAACGTGGTTAAAATGTTTAATAACGTGGACAGCCGACTAACACCTAGTATTCTGCTCTGAACCAAGAACCTCACTTCCTCAGAAAAAACATGGCAACAACAACCCCACCACAAAATACGAACATTGTAGCAACATATCCCACACCACAGACAGAAACGTGAAAAATACCCCACCACCACAGATAAACATAGTAGCAACATCTCCACCGCAACAGACAGAGATTGCAATTATTGTTTGAACAGACACATATAGCTGTGATTTAAATACGAAAAAGAACCCAAATCGAGTATCCCAGTTTTCAAAGAGAAATATCTTATAGACACATGTCCCCGCTTCCATGGTGTAAATGATACACACTGTCCCTGTTTGCTTGTGAAAATTTACACATACACACTTATCGTAGTAAAATAGATTCTCAGGCTGTGTATGACCATTAGATTGCAACAACCTTTAAAACACAGGCATGTATCCTTGTTTTGTAAACAAAAGTGAACCCAGCATGTCCCCGTTTCTACAGAGAATACCTGTTACACACATGTCCCCTGTTCTATGGTGTAAAAGATACACACAATAGTGTTACTTTATCGAGACGTAAAGACTGTTACCGGAAACTACCATTTTAATGATAATAGACTTAGCATATTGACGATATGAAGGTAAAAGTAGTGATTTCTGATCGAAAACAGGACAATGCAAAGCGTGTGGCGCGCGTCAATGTGTCAAACGTAATTTATAACAGACAATAAGACAAGTTTGAGTTTATAATGTTTAAAAGGTCATATAACTACTGTGCAAGTAAATGGGACCTGCAGTTTCGGTTTATGCACATGCATAATGATGTTACTCTATTTTAACTGGAAACTAGTAATTATGATATATTTGGCGATTTGGGATAAATATGCAAGCTGGGTGAATGTATTTGTAGACAGTACATGTGGTGAGTTGAAACATATTAAAGCCAAAATAACATTTTATGAAACACAATGGATGCACCTTTAAGTTTTACTTTGTTATTGGACTTGAGAATTATGATATCTCCAAAACATAAATCACGTAACATAAAACTAAACATTAAAAACACACACGAAAAATCTCTTCTGTACTCTTGAGAATCATATACCGTTTTACTAGCCAGATGTTTTAAACTTTAGTTCCAAGTTTGTTCAGTTGTATCTCTGAGCACAAACATCATAAGAACATTTGCAAGAGACCGAATCCTCTAAATGTGACAAATTCAATATGCAATCACAAAAAGCATATACTATACTTACTGAAACAAAACGCCCCTTGTCAAACAAAGGAAAATTCCGTCAGCAAAATTCAATCTTCAGTTCCACGTTTGACTATCTTTGTTTCATCACAATCCTCAATTCGTAATATTAGTTCTCTTATAACATTTACAAATAATTTTAGTTCAAACCATAATCAATATTTTTCATTAAACCTCACATATGTTGCAGAATTCTTTTTATCAGTCATATTCATCTTTTGAATATTTGTTGTTTGATGAAATGGAGACAGCCTGAATTTGATTATCATCAAATTGATTGTAAAATTGTGCATAATCTATATTTTTCATTTAACCTAATAGACGTTTTAGGACTTTTACCTTGAGTCAATATTAACACAGTATTAACATGGCGTGATATGTGGCTACATTTTGCAAAACATTTATAATATTATAGATCATTCAATATCTCAACTCAATAATCAAATACACTAAACGCCAACAGAAACGTTACCCCTATTTGAATCTAAATAGCATAAAACCTTATGTGCTCAGAGGAAGTTGGTTTGTTGTGTGTTAACATCCCATAAGTTGAGCCCATGTGCTAAACTTACAAGCTTGAAAATGTTCTGAAATTTACGTTATCGTAATGTGGTTTCATGGATAGGGTCAACTGTCCTATCTTCGAGCAGACAAAAAATGGAATGGAAAGTTGTAAAAAAATAATACAGTGAGCCAAAATGTTATTGTCCATTTTGACAATGAATGCACATTTATTAAGAATGAAGTCAGTTATGTTCTTGGGGTGATTTGTTCTTAAAACATTGACCAAATACTGATTTATGTAATGTTTCTCTTTAATGGTAATTTCAAGGTTCTAAGATAATCTTTTGGATGACAGTTTAACGGCAAAATATACACACCAACGCATATGTCCTAAAATTTAGGCCGTTTGCTTGTGAAAACGTAGACATAGGCACTTATCGTAGTAAAATGGATTCTCGGGCTGAGTATGACCGTCAGATTGCAATAACCTCTTAAACACAAACATATAGCCGTGATTTGTATACAAAGTTGAACCCAAATGTTCCTGTTTCCATACAGAAATACCTGATAGACACATGTCCCCGCTTCCATGGTGTAAATGATACACACTGTCCCCGTTTGCATACAGAAAAGTGTCTCCGGTTCCTACAATTGTGCATAATCTATATTTTTCATTTAACCTAATAGACGTTTTAGGACTTTTACCTTGAGTCAATATTAACACAGTATTAACATGGCGTGATATGTGGCTACATTTTGCAAAACATTTATAATATTATAGATCATTCAATATCTCAACTCAATAATCAAATACACTAAACGCCAACAGAAACGTTACCCCTATTTGAATCTAAATAGCATAAAACCTTATGTGCTCAGAGGAAGTTGGTTTGTTGTGTGTTAACATCCCATAAGTTGAGCCCATGTGCTAAACTTACAAGCTTGAAAATGTTCTGAAATTTACGTTATCGTAATGTGGTTTCATGGATAGGGTCAACTGTCCTATCTTCGAGCAGACAAAAAATGGAATGGAAAGTTGTAAAAAAATAATACAGTGAGCCAAAATGTTATTGTCCATTTTGACAATGAATGCACATTTATAAAGAATGAAGTCAGTTATGTTCTTGGGGTGATTTGTTCTTAAAACATTGACCAAATACTGATTTATGTAATGTTTCTCTTTAATGGTAATTTCAAGGTTCTAAGATAATCTTTTGGATGACAGTTTAACGGCAAAATATACACACCAACGCATATGTCCTAAAATTTAGGCCGTTTGCTTGTGAAAACGTAGACATAGGCACTTATCGTAGTAAAATGGATTCTCGGGCTGAGTATGACCGTCAGATTGCAATAACCTCTTAAACACAAACATATAGCCGTGATTTGTATACAAAGGTGAACCCAAATGTTCCTGTTTCCATACAGAAATACCTGATAGACACATGTCCCCGCTTCCATGGTGTAAATGATACACACTGTCCCCGTTTGCATACAGAAAAGTGTCTCCGGTTCCTACATGTAACCAACCGTCACAGGACGCTATTAGGGCGACAGTGACGTTGATGCGACAAAAACACTGTGCGACTAGTGCACGCATTACCACAATGTTCGTTTTAATCTTTTTTTCAGCTGAAATATAGAAAAGAACTTTTCAAATCTTAAATTGAGTTGAGTTTGTCAATGTTGCTTTCATAATTAGTGGTTTGTGAATTTACAAAATCCTGTTTTATGAAAACTGTGAAATCCGACGTCACAAAAATGTGTAATATGGCGACATAACAAAAACGGATTTTATTTGGAATTGGATGAAAATATTCCAAAGAACGCTTTAAATCATCTTATGAACAAAGAAACGTAATAAATAATTCTGATCACGGCTGTCATCTTCCTGTTGGGCATGGACAGTGCTTACTCCCTGTGGTTTAAGTAATTCACAGTGACTTATCAATATCCCCTTTTTAAACATTAGTTTCTCTCATGTATGAAGCGGTCCAAAAACAAATGTCCACAGATGCTGGGTCTGTGACTAAAGGACGCACAAGTAAAAATACCCTGTAACATATGGTTTCTCACAGTATAAAGGATATTGAGTATGTATTGAGTATGAATCCGACTGAAAGACTCATTCCTTACTTATTTGATTTGGTCAACTTATAGAAATACGTAAGGCGACAGCTGCACTTCACATGTATTACCAAGACCCAGTCAATTATCAACCAATACATAAATTCATTCAGAACATAAGAAACAACCGTCACAGGACGCCATTAGGGCGACAATTACTTTGGGACGACAAAATCACTGTCATTCTAATGTGCAACAGGTGCACACATTGCCAAAACGTTTCTTTAAATATTTGATCCAGCTGAATTGTAAAAATTGTTCCAATTATTAAATTTCAGATAAGTAGTTTGGCAAAGTTGCTTTCATCAGTTAGTAGTTGCGCTTTCAAACACGTCGTGTGTGAAGAATGTGTGTAAGCCGTCCATCACAAATGTGTATTATGGCAGTATAACAAAATTGATTATATTTTCAATTGGATGAACACATCGCACAGAATTTGTTAAATCCTCTTCATTTAAATAGAAACTTAATAGAATTCTGTCATGAAAAAGAGTGTATTTCAATAACACCTGAGGTGATTATTTCGGCATGGACAAGCCTTACACTGGTGATACAAAACTAATTATGAGTAACCAGTATAATATGAAAAATTTTCAAATTTTACATTAAATCTTACATACGAAATACGGATATGAATTGAAAGTATTTAAACGTGATTCATTTTCTTGGGATATACTAAGAAACGCATTGGTAAAAATCGGAATTCGTATTAGAAATAATGTTCTCTTATCAGAATATCCATGGTAATCTGTCCACTGCTGGTAGTAGCTACACTACTGTGCAGAATTAAGTACACCGGATTTCGCGAAATGTTCGCGTATTGTTTGCGAACACGGTGTACTTAATTCTGCACAGTAGTGTACATGTAGTAACCGAAACGTCATATCACATGCTTTAATTAATAATGTATATGATTAATCTCATCATTTGGATGTGTATGAAACATCTTCCATAAATGAAGATGACGCTCGACAAATTAATCCAAATCAAAGCAAGTGATTGGTTCAATGTTTGACGTTTCAGGAACCTGTGTGGTGAATGCACGATGATCACGGAACATTAAAGCGGGGTTATGTGATCATTAACCAAGATGATGTTTATTTTCAAATTTGAACATTAATCTGAAGAAAATGAGATTAATGAACATTATTTTTGCTACACTGAGTTAACCTCTTTGAAAGTTGAGTCATGGACGAATACATTTGGCATCGGTCTGTTACATAAAGTTATCCAGTGCAGTATAGTATAGCTATAGGTTGTCAATGTCATTTATTTGTCAGTATATATTACCGACTATTCTAGTTTGGTGAGTATATATTGATTTTGAAATCAACAAACATTTGATCAGAAACGTTTACATCAAGCAAGCCAAAGAATGAACATTTATATTAAGTTTTGTTTCTAACCAATTCTGAAGTGTTTTATATTCCACGATTTTATACCGAATCTTAAGATGATGCCTGCATGATTTTTTATTAAATATTGAATACTTTATAACGGATGCCATAAATCTGATATGAGCTAGAGTGTTTAGTGTGTTTAGCGTGTTTACATGAGACACAACGTGTACAATTTCCAAACATAAGGGTATATGATACACATATTTACAGATTCAAGTGAAGAGTAGAGTAAGGTCTGTCGTCGCCTTATTAGAATTAAAAGAGACTTTAGGATGGGTCATTAAAACTATCATCTTATCAAAATGATCAAAAGTCATAGAAAATAACATTAACTTGTATTCATTTATTTAAAGGGACTTATCTGTCTAACGAATATATGTGTAGTGGACAGTGTTGTAAAAAAATGTGGTTCACAATAAAAGCATTACGAACTAAACATGTTATTCTTAGAGGAGCAACACCACAACTAGAAAGCGTTTATGCATTAGAGCGAGGCAAATGGCAAAGTTAACAGGATGATATTCTGCATAAATTCTTAACCTTCATTGCACTTTGAGCAAGATCAGAAAATATTACATGAATTCTAAAATTCCAATTCAGTTTCTTTTTAAGATATACGGAGAATTTTTGTTTTTGTTTGTCTTATCTCTGCCATACAAATAGTATCCATTAATATATAGCCTTTAAACGTTCCATACACTGCATGCAAGATTTGTGTTCACACTGTCTATAGTTAATTTTCTGATCCTGCTCAAAGTGCAATGAAGGTTAAGAATTTATGCAGAATATCATCCTGAATTATGTTAACTTGGCCATTTGCCTCGCTCTGATGCATAAGCGCTTTCTAGATGTGGTGTTGCTCCTCTAAGAAAAACATGTTTAGCTCGTAATGCTTTTATTGTGAACCACATTTTTTACAGCACTGTCCACTACACATATATTCGTTTGACAGATAAGTCCCTTTAAATAAATGAATACAAGTTAATGTTATTTTCTATGACTTTTGATCATTTTGATAACATAATAGTTTTAACCCATTTATGCATGACCTCTCAGATTTCCATTTAATTGTGAAAATGTATAGTTCATAACTTGCAATAAAGTGAATCAATGGTTATTTTTACCTCAAATAATTTTTTCCGTGTTATTTTGATGATAGAATTAGCGTCCCATATGTGGGACGTCATGCACAAGGGGGTACAGGTTTTTTATATGCTATTGAAAAAAACAAATTGTTTGACAGGTAATGAATTTTGGTTGGACAACATCTTGGGGATTTCCTCTTTCTGAAATGCAAACCATTTCTGAATTTCAGATTACAGGTGTACTACAGTAGAGCAATTAATCGATTTTTGCGTGAAAAATGTAGTATATATCGTATTCAAACATTTACAATTTTTGCAGAGAGCGGGAAAAGGAATATTGACCACCACTTTTGTTTCTTCATGAGATACTGTTAGCACATGAAATGCTCTGATTTACTCATTTCCTCCTTAAAACCGTCCTCATCTTCAAAATAATCTGTGGTACCAAACAAATCCGATATGTCAATATAGATATATGTCAGCAGAGGTTTAGCCAGTCACTTATAAATTTTTATTTTTTTTAATACTCTTCCACTCTTCCTTTCAAATAAATATCAAGACACAAAAATAATTTCTGTGAATTATCAAAAAACCTGTACCCTCTTGTGCATGTCGTCCCATATTTGGGACGCTAATTTGACAACACTTTGAGCATGGACAAAAATATAGTTGACAGAAACTCTTATTTTTACTTAAACTGTTTAACATTAAAAAAACCTTAAAAACAAATCAATTGAGTTCAACTGGAAAGTTCAATTATTCAGTAGTACCTCAAACTTTGGCAATTTGCTAAATTAGTATCTCCTCTGTTTCAGGTTGTCAGATTTAACCATATTTAAAACTGCAACTATTTAACTTGGTTGACATATAAATACAACATCTTCCCTTTAAAAAACAGCTTACAGCAAATATTTATCTTATATATCAACAGAGAACCAGATCATTGAATTAGCGTCCCATTTATGGGACGTCATGCATAAATGGGTTAATGAACCATCCTAAAATCACATTCTAAATTTTAATAAGGCGACGACAGACCTTACTGTACTCTTCACTTGAATCTGTAAATATGTGTATCATATACCATTATGTTTGGAAATTGTACACGTTGCGTCTCATGTAAACACGCTAAACACGCTGAACACTTTAGCTCTTATCAAGTTTATGGCATCTGTTATAAAGTATTCAATATTTAATAAAAAATCAGGCATGCATGCATCTTAAGATTCGCTATACAATCGTGGAATATGAAAACACTTCAGGATGGTAGAGAAACAAAACTTTATATATATTTTCATTCTTTGGCTTGTTTTATGTAAATGTTTCTGATCAAATGTTTGTTGATTTAAAATCAATATATAGTTACCAAACTAGAATAAATAGAGATTAACCAAGTATGTTTCCGTATCATTTATATCATAATTTTGGACTAAAACATAACATATTTTTCTCAATTCTATGTTTATTTCAAAAGTTGAGTATAGATCTTATACTATTACAAATAATGAATATTTTGCCATTAAATTCAACAATGGCGCTTAGTCGGTAGTACATAGTATTGAATAAAGGTCATTGAAAAAGTATAGTTATAGTATACTGCGATGGATAACTTTATGTTACAGACCGATGTCAAATGTTTTCGTCCATGACTAAACTTCCAAAGAGGTTGATATATGATAAAAGAACATTATTTCTAATAAGAATTTACCAATGCGTATCTTAGTATATCCCAAGAAAATGAATCACGTTTATATACTTTCAATTCATATCCGTATCTCGTATGTAAGATTTAATGTAAAATTTGAAACATTTTTCATATTAAACTGGTTACTCATAATTAGTTTTGTATCACCAGTGTAAGGCTTGTCCATGCCGAAATAATCACCTCAGGTGTTATTGAAATACACTCTTTTTCATGACAGAATTCTATTAAGTTTCTATTTAATGAAGAGGATTTAACAAATTCTGTGCGATGTGTTCATCCAATTGAAAATATAATCAATTTTGTTATACTGCCATAATACTCATTTGTGATTGACGGCTTACACACATTCTTCACACACGACATGTTTGAAAGCGCAACTACTAACTGATGAAAGCAACTTTGCCAAACTACTTATGTAAAAATTTAATAATTGGAACAATTTTTATAATTCAGCTGGATCAAAGATTTGAATAATGTTTTGGTAAAGTAGGCACCTGTGGCACATTAGAATGACAGTGATTTTAAGGCAATAATTTCATTTAAGTTAGTA